>JBCEWE010001423.1:0-28401 GCA_039877035.1 Silurus lanzhouensis
CAGGCACCACAGGCAATGGAAGAACAAGTAAAAAACAAGCATAGCAGGGAGCTCTAAAGGTGACAAAGTTGAAGTGATACCCCTCAGCACATGCTTCGATGTGCGCACACGTGCCTTGATGCAGACGCATACTTTGCAGAAGCCACCTTTGTTCACCAGCCGCCATGTTCCTGCACACAGCATAAAATACACACAACAACCTGATTTATACGATATAATCAAAGGCTCAGAATTAGAGCATAGAAAGAGTTTAGTGCTTTTAGTTATAAGGAGACGTTTGTTACAGTCATTTTTTCTGATCGACTAGGGCCATAATCCCTCCATCCAAATCCACATAGATGTTTTGATCCATATCTGTGGAGATGTTTTCTGTAGAAGACTCTTCACCTGTAATTTTATACACTGGGAGCTGTACGTATTGTCTAAACAATGACAAGGAATTCCACAACAGATAAACATGCCAGGCTGCAAGGATTATTAAAATTGTAGTCCAGTCTGACCTATTCTACTCTATTTATTAATATATTATGTTAATTATACTTGGAGTAAACAGGTTACATGAGTTTGATTAAAATATGGGCTAAATAGGTTAAATTAAGCTACTTCATTGTGTCTAATAGATTCTATACTAATTATTAGGTCAATTTGTTGGATTAATCTTCTTCTTCTTCTTTCGGCTGCTCCCATTAGGGGTCGCCACAGCGGATCATCCGTCTCCATACCACCCTGTCCTCTACATCTGCCTCTTTTACACCAACTACCTGCATGTCTTCCTCACCACATCCATGAACCTCCTTCTTGGCCTTCCTCTTTTCCTCCTACTGGTGGCTCCATCCTCAGCATTCTTCTACTAATATAATTCATGTCCCTCCTCTGCACATGTCCAAACCATCTCAATCTCGCCTCCCTCACCTTGTCACCAAAACATCCTACATGCGCTGTCCCTCTAATAACTCATTTCTAATCTTATCCATCCTCGTCACTCCCAACGAAACCTCAACATCTTCAGCTCTGCTACCTCCAGCTCCACCTCCTGTCTTTTACTCAATGCCACTGTCTCTAAACCATACAACATCGCAGGTCTCACCACAGTCCTATAAACTTTTCCTTTCAATTTTGCAGATACCCTACTATCACAAATCACTCCTGTCACTCTTCTCCACCCACTCCACCCTGCCTGCACTCTTTTCTTCACTTCTCTAACACACTCTCCATTACTTTGCACTGTTGACCCCAGGTACCTGAATTCCTCCACCTTCTGAAGCTCTTCTCCCTGCAACCGCACCACTCCACTGCCCTCCTCTCATTCACACACATGTATTCTGTCTTACTCCTACTGAGTTTCATTCCCCTTCTCTCCAGCGCATATCTCCACCTCTCCAGGCTCTTCTCACCTGCTCCCTACTCTCACAACAAATCACAATATCATCTGCAAACATCATAGTCCAGGGAGACTCCTGTCTGACCTCGTCCGTCAACCTGTCCATCACCACTGCAAACAGGAAAGGGCTCAGGGCCGATCCTTGATGCAGTCCAACCTTCACTCTAAACCAGTCTGTCGTACCTACTGCACACTTCACTGCCGTCACACTGTCCTCATACATGTCCTGCACCACCCTCACATACTTCTCTGACACACCTGACTTCCTCATACAATACCACAACTCCTCTCTTGGCACCCTGTCGTACGCCTTCTCTAAATCCACAAATCCACAATCCAATTCCTTCTGTCCTTCTCTATACTTCTCCATCAACATTCTCAAAGCAAATAAGGCATCTGTGGTGCTCTTCCTCGGCATGAAACCATACTGTTGCTCACAGATGGTCACCTCTTTTCTCAGCCTGGCTTCCACTACTCTTTCCCATAGCTTCATGGTGTGACTGATCAACTTAATACCCCTGTAGTTACTGCAGGTCTGCACATCTCCTTTATGCTTAAAGATCGGTACCAGCACACTTCTTCTCCATTCCTCAGGCATCTTCTCACCTTCCAAAATCCTGTTAAACAATCTGGTCAAAAACTCCACTGCCATCTCTCCTAAACATCTTCACGCTTCTACCGGTATGTCATCTGGTCCAACCGACTTTCCACTCTTCATCCTCTTAATCGCTGCTCTCACTTCCTCCTTACTAATCCTATCTACATCCTGCTTCACCAACTCCACATCATCCAACCTTCTCTCTCTCTGATTTTCCTCATTCATCAGCTGCTCAAAATACTCCCTCCACCTTCTCAACACACTCTCCTCACTAGTCAACACATTTCCCTCTCCATCCTTTACTGCTCTAACTTGCAGTACATCCTTTCCATCTCGGTCCCTCTGCCTGGCCAATCGGTACAAATCCTTTTCTCCTTCCTTAGTGTCCAACCTCTCATACAGCTCCTCATATGCCTTTTCCTTGGCTTCGCCACATCCCTCTTAACCTGCTGCCGCATCTCCTTGTACTCCTGCCTACTTTTCTCATCACTCTGTCTATCCCACTTCTGTTTTGCCAACCTCTTTCTCCTTATGCTCTCCTGCACTTCCTCATTCCACCACCACGTCTCCTTGTCTTGCTTTCTATTTCCAGATGTCACACCAAGTACTTTTCTAGCTGCCTCCCTCATCACTCCTGCAGTAGTTGCCCAATCATCCAACACCTCCTTAACACCCCTGAGCCTCTCTCTGACCTCTTCCCTGAACCTCACACTACACTCTTCCTCCTTCAGTTTCCACCATCTTATTCTTCTTTCAGTCCTCACTCTCCTCCTCTTCTTCTTCGCCTCCAGAACCATCCTACAGACCACCATCCTATGCTGTCTAGCTACACTGTCCCCTGCCAACACCTTACAGTCGCCAATCTCCTTCAGGTTGCATCTCCTGCAAAGCACATAGTCCACCTGTGTGCACCTTCCTCCACTCTTATACGTCACCCTATGATCCTCCTTCTTCTTAAAATAAGTGTTCACCACTGCCATTTCCATCCTTTTAGCAAAATCTACCACCATCTGCCCTTCCACATTCCTCTCCTTAAAACCATACCTACCCATCACCTCCTCGTCACCTCTGTTCCCTTCACCTACATGCCCATTAAAGTCCGCCCCAATCACCAACCGTTCTTTCCTAGGTACATCATCTACCACTTCATCTAATTCACCCCAGAATCTTTCCTTCTCCTCCATCTCACAGCCAACTTGTGGAGCATAGGCACTGATGACATTTATCATCATCCCTTCAACTTCCACCTTCACGATCATCACCCTATCAGAAACTCTCTTCACCTCCACTACACTCTTACTGTACTCTTCCTTCAGAATCACCCCTACACCATTTCTCTTTCCATCCCCACCATGATAAAACAGTTTAAATCCACCTCCAATGTTCCTGGCCTTACTCCCTTTCCACTTGGTCTCCTGAACACACAGCATATCTACCTTTCTCCTCTCCATCATACCAGCTACTTCTCTCCCTTTACCCGTCATAGTACCAACATTTAAAGTACCAACCCGAACTTCCACTCTCCTACACTGCTCCTTCACCTGCCGTCTCTGTAGACGTCTTCCTCCTCTCCTTTTCCTCCTTCGGCCAACAGTAGCCCAATTTCCACCGGTACCCTGTCGGCTAACGATACCTGTGGCGGTCGTTGTTAACCCGGGCCTCGACCGATCCGGTATGAAATTCCCATTTGTGATCCGCATATTTGATTTGGCACATGTTTTACGCTGGATGCCCTTCCTAACGCAACCCTCCCCATTTACCCGGGCTTGGGACCGGCACTGAGAATGCACTGGCTTGTGCCTCCCTAATGGCTGGGTTAATTTGTTGGATTAATATAAAAAGCTAAACTATAAAAGCTAAGCTTAGCTAGCCGGCTAGTTACCCATGCTAATGTCACTAAATAATCACTTTGTACTTTTCGAGTCTTCTACTAAATAATCTACAATATTCTGACATAATTATTTAGACGACTTACCAGGTACCTGTATAAAGAAATGTTCAATAGAAGAGGATTTGTAATGTTTTTTTAGTTGCTGCTAATCGCTGCTGCTTCTTGCTGCTGTTTGTTTGTTTGGTGGTTGTCAATTGTAGTGTCTCTTTACTTACAATTGGTAAATTCACAAATGAGAAACAAAAGCACGCTCTGAATTATATATACGTGTCACACTGTGACATCACACCTAGATGCCCCACCCTCTGCCTGTGACATCATCATGTCACTCACCTTCTTTCTCTCTCTCTTTCTCTCTATCTCTCTCTCACACACACACACACACACACACACACACACACACACACACACACACACACACACACACACACTGTGCAATTGAGTTTGACACCCTGATATAGATAAATATCATTAATTATTATTAATAACATAATTAAAGGTAAACTGAGCACATTTTTTAATCTCAGAAGTGTGTATCAAACTGGTAGCTCTTCACATTAGTCAGTACCCAAGAAGTAGCTCTCGGTGTCAAAAAGGTTGGTGACCCCTGATTTATAATCTTGTTACATTTGTCCCTACATGAACATATACATTTTTATATTTAGTCATTGTGATTTCACCCTTTTACATCGTATCTCTGTTGTTTTTTTTTATTCAGCTTCATCTCACAGATGTTCTGGGACAGCTCTTAGGAGCGTTCTCCTCCGACAGTATCGTCAATTTCAGCTCTTCTCCCTCACCACTGAGATTGCTCCATTTATTAAACATCTCTCTACTCCAGCTGTTCCAGAGAACCCCTGTCTGCCTCCTCGCATCGTGAAGAATACTTTTACACGTGATATGGGCACACAGACCTCGTCTGACCTTCCTGCTGTTTATCATCAGGTGACACAGACCAACAATGAAGACTATGACGACTCTCGCATTCCTGCATCAACTCTACCATCTCCTCCTTATCCTTCATGTTGGTCCCCTACTGATTATTCTCCTACTTCCCCCGTTCTCTCACCTGATCATTAATATATCCTCTCATATGTTCCCCTGAGTCTGATCCTGATTGCTCACCCATGTCTTCTGCAGCAGCAGTGGCCCACAAACTCTTCTTTCCCAATAAACATGCTAAAGTCTGCCTTGTTTTTGTTTCTCCTACACACTTATAACATCAGTCAGACCCTATTTTACTCTATTTATTACTAACTGATTATTATTATTTTAATTATACTTGGAGTAAATAGGTTACATGAGTTTGATTAAATATACTATACTAATCACCAGTGTTGTGCTCGTTACTAAAAAATAGCAACTAGTTACAGTTACTTGTTACTTAATTCAAAAATTTACTTAATTACTTTATTATTTACACCAAAAAGTAATGTGTTACTGTTAAAACTAACTTTTTTGTTACTTTTAAAAAAAAACTACTTTAATGTTCCCATTAATGCCCTTTTACACGTTATGGTCTACAAACACAAAACTGACTTAAAAAAAAACTAAAGTGGCTTCTGCATCATAAAAGCTGTTGTGTTGAGCTCTTAAAAATGTTCCTTTCACAGCTGAAGTATGAAAACTATCAACAATGTAGAACAGAACACCGGGTTAGCTTCTAGCTTCTAGCTCCTTAGGCATGGAGCTTCTGGAGGTGTTGCTATCGCAGTAGATACGACCTTCAAACCAGAAATACACAGCTTATATTAGACTAAACAGTTTTTGTCTTTATACTCAACTAAAGTTAAATAAATCCATATTTCAACTTTGAGAAACTCGTCTTGCTCTCGCATTGACTCGCCATTACTGCCGCACAGACCTGAATAAACTGAGACACGCCCACAGTGCGTCTTCTTCGTGTTTACAGTGGTTCATCCTCCAATCCTACAATGTGTCGTTGCTGTAAACAGGTTAGATTGTAGTCTACACTTAAGCCCAAATTCATTAATTTAAAAAAGTAACAGGTAACGCACAATGCAATAAAGGTAACAGAGTTACTTTATTTTTAACATGCACCAGGGCGCCGCTGTTACGTGTCTGTGCTGTTTTCTTCTACTCCTCCCTCCTTGTGTTGGCTCTGTCTTCAGCTCTCTACTATATGTAGGTGGAGTCACCTGGTAATTGTAATGGAGGCCTGGGGAAAAAAGGACCAATGAGGAGCAAGAGCCTGACCAGAGGAGGCGGAGCCTACAGTTCAAAAGCAGCCACCTGAAGTGACCACTGTTTGCTGGTGTAAGTTAACAATAGATTAAATGAAAAGGGGTATAAGTTATCATGATAAATTATATATCATTCTAAAGGTCTAAGCCTTAAGCATCGATTTTAAATCGCTGTTATTCAAGGGAACGCTTATAACAAATGTATTTCCTACATTTGTGTAAACAATACACACAAACACCATGCATAAAAAAACAGAACTTACACTATAATTGTAATAACGAGTCACAAACGCATCCAAACGCACAATTGCTGCAAATTCCTGTTTATTTGGATAGATAAGCTTCCACTGAACAACATACTGTAGAGCATTTTTGGTCTTTTGTTTGTATCTGTTTTAGAGTTACTTTCGCATAAATAACGACATCTTGGTGGTAAAAAATATACATGGCTGGTAGAATATAGTGTTAATAAACAAATGAGAGTAACCACTAAAAAAAGACAAAGACAGGTAGAATCTTATCGGTGATACAACTGAACTCTGCAGGTGTTTGTGGTGACGTTTTGCTTTGCACCACCTTTCATTTCCAATCTTTTATTTTCAGCCAGTAGCAGTGTGGAAACAACATGTTCCATAGAAAATGTAGCCAATAAGTGCAGGATTTTAATGATACATGGGAGGTTTTTATTCCCCGTGTGGGCGAGTTCTTAGTTTTATTCATCTTTAGAAGCTCTTAGTGGTGAAAGAGCGCGTGACGTGCACTGTGACGCACCTGGCAGGAAGTGGAATGCAGCTCTTTCCAGCTCGTGATAACTGAGCTTTGTTTACAAGAAATAAAAAAGAAAAGAAAAAGCGACAGCGACCTGGTGATCTGCATGTGGATGGAAAATCTGAGTCTATTTTACATCTGTGAGGGAGAAAAGGACCAGAAATATTCTCAGATAAATGTTTGTAGAAATCTACATTTTAATGATATCTTCATAAACTGTTAAATATACATACATGATACATGTGACTTTTAACCCAGTACTTTATTCAAGTACATAATTTATATAGAAACACGGTACACAGAGTATTGCATGATGGATTCTCTACATAACCATAAAAATATTCTTATTCATAACCATAAAGAATTTTTCTTTTCCACAGGAATGAAAGTGTTGAAAAGCAGCTTCTGGCACTTAAAGGTATCTATAGTGTTGATCTTTATGTCTTCAGTGTGTAAGACGATACAAGCACATTATTACTGCATGATACGGATTTATTAAATAAACATATAATATCATTAGTGTGATCTGAGCAGCTTTTATTTCATTTAGTAAATTATTTTACACAACACACCTTTAACATGTACAGAAATGATCAGATTGTAGACTGTATTCATTATGCAGAGATAAAACATGCAGCTTTGTTTGATTATTTATTAATTTATTTTATATGCAGGACCCATGAAGAACTGCATCAGACACGTCACAACCCACGACTGCTAAAAGACCTCGAATCGATGCTGCACAGCACAAACACAACAAAACACAATCCCTCATCGCTTGTGCATTGGAAACTCTTCATGATGCCAGTTATGATTTATTATCTACTAACTGGGTTTCTGCACTACTTAAAGGGAGTTGTAAACTTCCTGGTCTGACAGATGAGGAAAAATCGGTCACATCTGTGTTTTGTGTAAACAAGGTCAGTTATTATCTTCTGTTTTATTTAGTGTGAACAAAATTCAAACAACTTTATTGTTTAGCTGTGGATTTGAGTTTTCTCATTTGTAAAAGTTAATTCAGTGCCCTGATGTTCTTAAAATGAACAGTAGATATGGTTTGTGGTGTAAAAACGTTTACTCCAGGTTTTGGTTTAAACAAAGTCTAATAGTTTTCCTAAACCTGGTCTACAGTCAAGTCTTAACTCCTTAATGTTTGTTTATATACATGATTTGAACACATGTTTGATTTAGTTGGATATTGGATGATCCTTTTCTTTCGTCTTATTTAGTCCTTAGCAGAGACGTTTCTGTCTGTGATTTTGGACAAGATCGAGGCAGAAAAACAGTGAGACATGAATGAGACATGAACTCCTGCAGTCTCTCTGTAGGGGTTATTTAGCCTTATGTGAACAGTGAGGAGACTCTCATAAAGCTGATGCCCAAAACAGTGGAGATGATTGTGACATTTGAGTCAGTGAATTTTCTAAGTTTAATTTATATTTTTCCAGTTAGATTTTGAGAGATATGTTTCTATTTATGCACATTAGACATCAACCTTCTCAGCAACAGGTTCCATAGTGTAGCGGTCATCACGTCTGCTTTACACGCAGAAGGTCCTGGGTTCGAGCCCCAGTGGAGCCATGCCCTTGAGTCTCTAAGTCTAATTTTGGAATGCTTTTCCTCCATTCCTGTTTCAACCACAATGCAGAAACATGCAAAACTGTGTATTTATTTCCAGGATTGAGTAACAATTTGTGAGTAATATATAAACCTCACTCATGTTTGCAACCTGCATGGTTCCACTGGAAGGACCTTCTGTGTGTAAAGCAGATGTGACGACCACTACCCTATGGATCCACACAATCATCTGCACAGCATAAATGAGCAGAAATAATGATTCAGACAAAATGTTTTCCAGATTGCAACTATACAGTTTTGGGAAACTTGTTCCCAATGTACCCTCAGCTTTCTGTTCTCGGTTGAGAAGAATACAAGTGCTTTTCAAATACTGTATGAGAGTGTGTGATCTGGAGTCTGTGCAGCGGCTGCTGTTCTCACTCTATTTATTCCAGCTCTTTTTAAAGTCCTGTTACATCCTCGATGACTTCAAACTTTACTCTTTACACTATTAATACAATTCTAAAATGAATTGTATTGATTTGTATGAATCGTCTTGTATGAATTGTATGAATGAAGAATATTAATAGATTTTTATTCACTCTATGGTGCTCGGTGGTCAGAGATAAAAACACACAGCACACATTATGACGCGTCCACTGCAAAAAATATCCGTCGAAATAAAGAAATAAAAGCATGATTTAAGAAGAAACTCTACAGACTAGAATCAAGTCAAATCATTTGCCAGTGCAGTAAAATAATTACACTTGGTAAGATTTCTTGAAATAAGAACTCAACTCAGACCCAAATACCGCGTACTAACTGCTTTCTCTATGGAGCTCTATGTAATAAGTGTAGTTTAAACACTCATCAATCAAATACAATTATCAACAGAATGTGAATAAAAGACAGTTTGGACTTTAAAAACCTCTATGTATTATGTAACAGAGATATCTACTGAAGTTAGCATGCTAAGCTAGCCCCGGTCCGTCCTCAGAGAGCATGGAGTCCCGCTGACCTTCACTCGCTTTATACACAGTTTACAGCCGTTTTTATCTTATTTATGACTGTAATATCGCTCTTCTCTCAGGAACAACAGAAAAGCTGTGAAGACGCCATGATATTTTATCCGCGCTTTCCCTCTGTAATGTGCGCATGCGCACAGTAAGTGTAGCGTGTGTGTGTGTGTGTGTGTGTGTGTGTGTGTGTGTGTGTGTGCGTGTGTGTGAGAGAGAGCGAGAGAGAAACCGGGGGCCCTGGAGCATCTTTCTGTGACGTCACGGTATGGCAACCTCTATGTAAGTCAGAATGCGTCTCTGTTTCTCTCATTTCCGAGGTTTGTGCGTTTGAGTAAAGACACGTAAACATGCAGCTCTTTAGAAGGTTTAGAGAAATTTTTCAAACCAGAAGAAAGAAGAAATCTGAGCAGATTGCTGAAATGAAGGAGAAGCTGGAACACATGGAGAAAGTAGTAACAGACTTGGATGCATTTATTAATCAGATGAAAGAGAAGATAACAGAAGAGAAAGAAGAGAAAGCCATTCTGCTGCAGACGGTGCAAAAGCTGGAGGCTACTTTGGCTTCTGAGCAAAAGGAGTGGGAACAGGACATAAATCGTAGAAATGACACACACCTGCGCGAGAAAACAAAAGCGACTGCTGGTACGTGTTGCTCAGCTCGACTTCGCTTTGAAAAGAGAGAGAGAAAAAAAGGCCAAACTAGACATGGAGGAGAGGAACAATATACCACTCCAGGCCATCAGAGAGCTTCAGGATTCATTAAATCTCTGTGAGAAAGAGAACAATCATTTAATGAGAGACCGAGACCAACTGGAGACACGTCTTGCTCTGCGAGAGGCCACTTTGCTTTCTGAGCAAAATAAACTCAGGAAAGAAAAAGAGAAGGCCAAACAAGACCTGGAGGAAATGACCACCTCACACATCCAAATCACCAGGAAGCTCCAGGATTCCCTCAACCACTGTGTGGAAGAGAAAAAGAGGGCAGAGCACGAGAGAAATAATTAATTAAAAAAAATAAAAAAAAAATGAATGTTGCAGAATCATAAATGACCAGTAGGTGGCAGTGTGATGTGTATTAGAGCTCACTGTCACAGCAGGTAATTAGAAGTAGTGGAGCTCTAATGACGTCATTAATAGCGAGGACAAGACACACAGCAGTTTGGGATTCTTTTATTGACTTTATTGATTAATTGATTTGGAGTATGATTGTGTTTCTGATCAAAGTAAGTTCATGTGTATGGAGCAGAGGTGGGAGTAAGTCACCAAATGAAAGTCTCAAGTCAAGTCCAAGTCTTAACATTGCAAGTCAAAGTCAAGTCAAGTCATTCTGTTGTAAGGGTCAAGTCAAGTCCAAGTCTTAACATTACAAGTCAAAGTCAAGTCAAGTCATTCTGTTGTAAGGGTCAAGTCAAGTCAAGTCAAGTCATACTCTTTGTCAAGTCAAGTCAAGTCAAGTCGCAACTTAGTCATCAAGTCATACCAAGTCGCACACAGATTTGTTTGACACATTTTTTTAACTCAGGGACTTTTATTACTTATTTAGACACAGAGGCCTGATGATGGGTTACAAAAATAAATAAATTAACTTGTGTGTAATAAAATATCGTTAAGAAGCACTTTAAATGCTCTAAAATAAAAATAAATTGAATGAACAAGTAAACAAGAATTAATTGTAAGTTTTTTAGACAGTAGAATGTACTGATGTTCCCTTCTCAGGAGGAGTCAGAACTACAGTTGTTAAACTGGATCATTTCTATCTATCAATACCCTGATGTATCTGTGTAAACATGGAGTGAACAGTCACATGTCCCCATCTCAACATATAGTAATAATAATACCTATAATTGTAAAGTATACTCTGTCATCTCATCAGACACCAAACAATAGGTTGCATACTCAAAGTAGAATATCAATATAAAAAAAAAAAAATCTTACTGTACAAGTGAGGCAGTGGTTTTTAAAAGGTGATGAACCCAACATTGTTTGCTCTGTTAAGAGTTATCCACAAACTATTATGATCATGTTACTCTAGGGCTTTTCATTAATTTTCTAATAGCTTTAATAATGTAAAAAAAATAAAACTATCAGGTCATGCCCCAGTATTTATGGATATATTTACCGTACATCAAACCAGATTTATGTATTTGGCCATAACAACTTTAACCCTTGACCACTTCAATGTTAAACTGTGATGTTTGGACAGTTTAAAATAATGCCAATGTGAAGACAAATGACAGTGAATTGCATTTGCAAAAAAATCAAACTGGCCATGTACGCGTAATCTCTAAACCCGAACTTTATTATCCTCGGGGGGTGGGGCTGGTGTTGTTGCGGTGTACATGTTGTCTTGTCCGCGGAGGGATCTGCTGTTTTGGCAGGCGGCAAGCGGCTTCCGGATAGCGTCTAGTGGTTTACGCATGCGGAAGAGTGGATTGGGTTCACCGAATTATTGGAAAATATATAGTCCATTCTTAAATATATAAAAAAAATCACAATAATTGAAAAAAATATATATATTTTCCACAAGTCATTTCAAGTAAATAGGCACAAGTCCGAGTCAAGTCTAAAGTCACAAGGAGCAAGTCTAAAGTCAAGTCGAGTCTTTTCAGAGATCTAGTCAAGTAAGTCTCAAGTCTAGAAAATTGTGACTCGAGTCTGACTCGAGTCAAGTCATATGACTCGAGTCTCCCACCTCTGGCGATGGGAGGAAAGTGTTGCTCAGCTGAGACAAGAAAACATTCAAAAGAAAAGGAGAAATAGAAAAAAAAGAAGAAGACAAGAGAAACAGAGAGTCTGAACACTTTTACTACAGCGAGACACAATAAACACTATTAAATAAATAAAGATTTTGAATTACAATCATGTCTAATGTCTCTTCATCACAGAGAGCATTCAATGATGGCATTTTTTTTCTTGAAATCCACTTTAGTAAAGTCAGTGATGTTTGATGTCCTTAAAGAAAAGGAATTTGACAGAAACTGAAGTTGAGGTATTTTCTTGCAGCTTTAGTGCTTTGTTCATTTTGAGCTCTGAAAGCAATATAGCTGACAGTTAATGTGGGGCAGAACCTCATTCACTTAAACATCTGTACTTTATAATTAATCACATGGATTGGCACAAGAAAGTGGATGATCTTTCAGCAGTTATTCTGACAGGGTTAACACTGGATTCACCTCACAACACCTGAACACTACTGCTGGATGGAGCAGCGGGTGCGTGCACGAGCGGCGGTTGGTGAATGGAGGGTGGAGCCGGGGGGAAACGAGCGGTGAGAAGCAGATCTGTGGCTGATGGGACTAATCAGTGTGCTCTGTTTTAGTGACTGGTGACGAGGAGAAAAAGGAGAAAGACACGAGCAGAGCTGAGCACGTGTGTGTGTGTGTGTGTGTGTGTGTGTGTGTGTGTGTGTGTGTGTGTGTGTGTGTGTGTGTGTGTGTGTGATGTAAAGTGTTTGAGTAAATGTACTCCGTTACTGTACTTGAGTAACTATAAGTGACTTCCTGTCTGATGAACTGTTCTGTATTGGTCCTGTTTACTTCAATAGTAAGGAATGTAGACCTGAGATCCTGATTTTTGGTGTTTTATTACCCATAAGGCAGTGATTTTTAACCTTTTTTGAGGCATGACTCATTGTTTACATGAAGAAAACACAGTGCATGTAGGGGTACGGTCTCAGGAGCCCTGCAGTAAGTGTGCTGTGTGCATGTGATTGATGAATGTGCAGGTAGAAATTCAACTGAAACTGCATTCAATCTGGTTGATTATCAAGCAAGTTATTTTTTAACTACATTTAAGTTCCCTGTTATAGGATAACTTGCAATTCTGTAAATTCCAACTGTATTTTTTTATTCATTCCTGTTAATACTGAAATATTCCTGATAATTCATATGGGAAGTTTCCAGTCTTGAAAATTCCTGCAACCACATTCCTAGGAAATACATGAGCTGTTCCTTGGTCTTGGGCACAGGGATATTTTGCCTGCCTTTTTTTTGTCTTTTAGTTTTACATTGTTCTGATATCAGATGCCCCAAGAAATTGCAGTTTAGACACAGAAGCTTTGTGTATGTGATGATCCTCTATAATTATTTGGAGAAAGAGTCTGGTGTCTGTGTTCTACATTACAGTGGGGTCTGAGGTTCGGGTCCCAGCGTGTTATTTCCTTACATTTTTTTATCCAGGGCCCAAAATCTTTCCACTGATCTCTCACACATTTAGAAAGTGATCTATGCAGAGCTGAACATCTCACCATGAATGGTGAACAACCTCATGCATGTTTGTGAGTTTTACTTGGACCTACTTCGACTTCACTTCTGTGTTCATTCCAACCTCATTTATGTCGTCAGTCTGATTAGAGAGCAAACAGGGTGTAAGTGATTCTTCACTGCAAGAAAGAAAAGAAGTTTGCAAATGCTGTTAAATCGGTGGGCAACCATCCAGGTCTGGATTTGTTTTAACACACTAGAAATAGTGAGTTCTGTCCCGTCCCTACCTGTGTTTTTCTTGTTCTGACTTCTGCTTCAAATTTCTACATGTTCTATGAAAACCACTTTACAGTCATTTTCTTATTCTTCTTTGTCTTCTATTTGTTTCAGTGTTTCTTTGACATACAACATACAATACAATACAATACAATACAATACAATACAATACAATACAATACAATACAATACAGGTGTGAATCTACCTGTCATGATGAGTGTATTTGTAAATTATCCGCTAGGTGGCAGTAATGGCACACTTACCGGTAAGCTGTAGAAGAACTCATGTAGAAGTGATGATGTTACAGTGCAGTTGTTGCATGTGCAGACCTGTGATGGAGTAACAGAGATGTTCCTCACTAAGAGTTTTCTACACTGAAGTAAGAAACATACAGAGAGAGAAGACAATTGTGTCTTGTTGTTGGTGATGTATTTTATCTAAACAGTGTATTTTCAGTCTTTTTTTCTGCAGACTTTCCTGATGCCCCCAAACTGATTATGATGATGGTGACCGCATGGACAAGTGTTTTGTCTCATTACGGCTCTTTGACGTAGCTTCCTGTGTTTGACTTGTTTGTCGCGAGTTCCGTGTTTGTATTTCTCTCTGAGTTTTCAAACAAACTTTACTATTTATCTCTCCTTTTTTCCTTTTTTAATAATCCTAAATTGTTTTTGTCTTCCTGTCTTGTGCCTGTAGTTTGTTAACTCGACTATCACTAGTGTTGACTATATTCATTCCCTCTCACTTTATCACATCTCTGTATCTTAACTCTATCTGCTATTATAAGCACCATGCCGGCTGTGTGTCTGCCTTTGAGCACAGGTGAGAACTCGTTCGATTTGCAAACGGTGGAGTTGAAGATGGAGGCTTTGGAGAAACAGGCAAAGCATGCCCAGCTATGAGAGCGGAAAGCGGGTCCCGGGTGGACGCTCACTCGTCCCAGGTAAATTCCCGGGTAAATTCCCGGGTGTAACCTAACGCTCCCAGCACCTCAACTCCACGTGTTTCTCTGCCCAGGTCCAGTGCACCTACAACGCGGCCCGCCCGGGTATTGTTCACTCCGGCACCCGTGCACCACGGACCCTGGATGATGCAGTGGCGGAAGAAACGAGCCAAGCCCCGGTCCAGGACGTCTCCTCCGCCACCACCACCAGCCTTCGAGATCTCGACTGAGAACCGCTTCGCCCCTCTCCGTGAGACGGAACGCGACACTGTGATTCTTGGAGATTCCATCGTCCGGCATGTCCGCGCTACCGGAGCCAATGGTAAGGTGCACACTCGCTGTTTTCCTGGTGCTCGTGTTCTCGATGTCGCTGCGCAGGTACCCGCGATCCTGAACGAGAACTTTGGAGCGGTTGTTCTTCATGCTGGAACGAACGACACCAGGCTGAGGCAAACGGAGATCTTAAAGAGGGATTTCAGGATCCTGGTGGAGACGGTACGCAGCACATCACCCACAACGAGGATCATAGTGTCAGGACCTCTTCCCACTTACCAGCGAGGGGCTGAGAAGTTTAGTAGACTCTTTGCACTAAATGAATGGTTACAGTCATGGTGTCGAGAGCACAAACTTCTCTTTATTAATAACTGGAACTGTTTCTGGGAGCGTCCGAGGTTCTTCCGCCCTGTTGGCCTGCACCCCAGCAGAGTTGGAGCAGCAGTGCTATCAGATAACATCTCTAGGAAACTTCACACCATCTGACTGGTAAGACATCAGGAAATTTACGACTATGAGAACATTTATACAACAAACCAAATAGTTACAAGTTCACACACAGACCAGTTTATAGAAAGCGTATCTATTCCTCATGTAGTAAAACCAAGAATTAAATACACAAGATCCAGAAATAATCTTATTGCAGTTAAAACTGAAAAATGCCAGATAAGCAAACACCAAAAAGTTCTGAAGTTTGGTCTTTTAAACATTAGATCAAAAACAATCCCAGGTTCCTTTTCAGTACAGTAGCTAAATTAACTACAAATCAGGGATCTGAAAAATGTGTTCCATCACAGTTTAGTAGTGAGGACTTTATGAATTTCTTCACTGAAAAAATAGCTAACATTAGAAAAACAATTGTGGCGGTCCAACCTCTGACAGCATCTCCTGACACAATCTCACCTACAACTCCACATCTACACTGTTTTACATGTACAGGACAGGAAGAGCTGTATAATGTTATTACCAAAGCTAAATCAACAACATGTCAGTTGGATCCCATTCCTACTGTTCTATTGGAGGAAGTGTTACATACAGCTGGTGAGCCTCTTCTCAATATTATTAACTCCTCACTATCCTTAGGTCACGTCCCAAAATACCTCAAGTTTGCAGTTATTAAGCCCCTCATTAAGAAACCTACCTGGATCCAAACACGCTATCGAATTACAGACCCATTTCAAATCTCTCATTTATGTCTAAGATTTTAGAAAAGATTGTCGCTGCCCAGTTCTGTTCCCATTTACAAGACCCCAGAGGACAGAGAAACCTTTAGATCTGCCACAGAACGGCTGGAAAGAGAAGACGTGTCAGAAGTACAGGGGATAAAGTTCAGCTCTGTGTTTAATTCTTAACAAAACTTTGATGTTTGCACATCTGGCATGCCCCCATGTCTTGGTCATGACATTTTTGAGGGTGTCCTCTCATACGATCTCGCTCTTTACCTCAAATATTTCATCTGCACAAATAAATGGTTCACTTACACAGTTCTGAACAGGCACATCAAGCAGTTTAAATACAAAGGTACAGATACTTTATCCAAGCCTTGTGAGGTCAGTCCAAAAACATTGAAACTTAGTGGACAAGCTGTTCAAAATTGGAACTTCTTGAGACTTTTACCTCTAATAATTGGAGACAAAGTGCAGAACCCTCAAGATGATGTCTGGCAGTTAACGTTGCAGCTCAAGGACATCGTTGACTTAATTTGTGCTCAGCAAATTTCCAAGGCCCAGGTTACTTATCTGGATGCTCTCATCCAAGAATATTTGGAAACCAGAAAGGCATTGTTTCCTAATACCAACTTAAAACCTAAACACCATTACTTACGACATTATCCAGGGCTAATCCTAAAATTTGGCCCCTTTCATCAGGCTTTAGACGATGCGCTTTGAGAGCAAACACAGTTACTTCAAAAGATGCACAAGGCATCTAAAAACTTTAAAAAACCTGTGCTTGAGTCTTTCAGAGAGATATCTAATGTTCCAGGTCTTCCTTTCTGCTGGGTCAGTCAATCCTCCAGCATTGCAAATAAAAGATGGCTCACCATTTTACTTGGAGCTTTACAGTGAGCAAGTTACAGTGAGCAAGTTAAGATTCCAGTTGATGTTCAGTACAATGGCCTTGCTTACAGGAAGGGCCAGTTTTTTGTCATGAAGTATGATGAGGCAGTGGAGTTTGGTGAACTTCTGCTGATTTTTGTTTCAGCTCTTCATTTTCTCATGAGAGTTTATGATGCTGAATTTATTTCTTACTACCACATTAGATCAGTAAAAAAAGACAGAGTGCAGACTCATCAGTGAACTGATTGACTTGTGGCCATTGTCATCTTATGTGAAAAATGGTTACCAGATTATTCCACTGAAGCACAGCATCTTGTCAGACTGAATGCCTTAATTTTATTGGACCAGAGACCAAACTTTTTGTTTGTGTGTCTTCACAGATATGGCTGAATCACAGCTGCTAAAGAACATAGGGGATGTGAGTAGTGAGTATAGAACAATGTCACCACACCACCCAATGGCACACTTGTTAACATGGTGAATTTATGATGAGATCATCATTATTTCCTGAATAAATAAATGTTGTTATTATGCAGTAGTGGACTGTTTCAAAAATTGTAATTTTTAAAATGCAATCTGTTAGACAAATTGCATTTAGTTTTTACTATTTTGTGTAACCTTATTGTCTCCAAATGCATCTATACAGTGTGTAATTTAGTAAAACAGAAAAAGCATTACTCTATGTTTAATACTTTCATATCTTCTTTTTAGTCTCCGGGACTTCAACACCAAAACCTTCATCTCCAGTGGTTGTCTTTCCCTCTGCACCCTCAATTTCTTCTTTACCAGCGTCATCCACCTCTACATCATCTTCAGGAATCTGAACACCATTAATATCAAACTGCTTAGAGCGATTTGAAATCTCATGGCAGAGGCTCCCTGAGGAGTTAATACAGAACTTGGAAAGACAGAAAAGACCTAGTGCAAGACAGCGAAGAGAAATGGTGAGGATCGTGGTCTCTGAAATGATGAAGATTTGCAAGAATCCGACCAAACACAACATAACAGAGAGAGCAAAAAGGATGGTGGCCAGGTGTCCAAAGTCTCTGCAAGATGTGATCGATGGCGACGTTATTGGACCAGGATATCATTCTCTGGTGAAGCAACTTCAGGCAAGAGTTGAAAATGTCGAGCGACCCGACACACCAAAGGTTATAAAGCGCAAAGCAGCATCAGATGATGACGACACAGACGAAATACCTACCGAACAAAAAGCAAGTGTTCAAGACACCTATTGATGTATTAGCTGGAGCCAAAGCATTTGCCCCTCTCGGAGACTGTGGAGAGTCAGCTTGAAAAAAAAGAAGAAATGAAGATGTTTAAGAAGAACTACAGTACAGATGTTGTGAAAGAACTAGTCAAGTGCACCTATTACACCCAGCATAAAGACATCAACAAAGGGGCAAGCATCCAGAAACTATGCCAGGAATGACCCTTTCTCTTCAATGAAGTTGGTATGCCAGCACATCTCCAAGAGCTGACTGGTGTGAATCTGATGGAAACCTTCCTTTCCAATGTAGACAAAAAAGGGGCACGTCTGTTAAAGTTCCTGAGAAATGTTGATGCACAAAAAAGCAAACGAGTCCAGACACTCTTCTCAAGCTTCAGACTGAAAGAGGTCAGTCCAGTGGTTGCTCCCAAGAAGTCATTGAGATGCTGCTTCTTTTACTGGCTCATTTTGATGAGAAGGACGAGCTTCTGTTCCACTGTGTTGAGACGACAAGCCTTGCAGAGGATGTTCAGATGGAGAAAGTGCCACCAACACCCTTCATTATTGTTTGTGGTGAGTAAATAGAGCAACTGTTTTTTCTGCTGTAACTGCAATGTTATTGTACTCGTGGCTTGTTTAGTTTTGTTATTTCATTTCCCACAATTTGTATCACATTTTATGTAGTCCAGAGGACTTCAATACATTCAGTCATTTATTCATTCTCACACACATTCGCTAGCGTACGTACTGAAACACTGGCTAACACAAGCTCAGAAGCTCAGCCAGTAAGATCATTCATCCTATGATGGATGTAACTATTGAAGATGGATCCTCACTCTCATATCAGACATTGCTGACCATGAGTGGATCTAGTGCGTCCCCTCTTGTTGTGGACAATGTGATAAAGGTGTGTTACAGACTCTACAGATGTTTTTGTTGTTGAAACAATTGTTACACTTCTGAATGTCAGTGAAAAGTTTTTAACAATTTGGAGTTTTACTAAACAAGATTTGTTAAAGTACCTGTTCAATTTTTTTGGGAAAATTGTTTATTTTCCTATAACTGCATTTGCATATTTTAAAATAAGGAACATTTAACTTGTTTGAACATTTTTGTAGTTCAAACAGCAGCAATAACACTTAAAGCACTACACTACAGAAACAATATAAAAGAAAGTTTTCTACATTTCTCTAATGCTGTCGAGTGACACAGTTTACAGGCCTAAGAATTTACCACTAGCTTCAAAATCACAACCTTGTTTCTGCCTGGTGTCGAACCAGGGACCTTTCGCGTGTGAGGCGAACGTGATGACCACTACACTACAGTAACTACCGCAGGGAAAAGCTTCTTGGTCACTGTTTGCACTTTTGCATACATTCGCAGTTGCAGTAGAGCAGGAGAATGAACCGGTTTGCTGAGAAGTTCAAAACAACCAACGTTCTTCTAGCATGGATTCATTGGGCAACGTTCGCCCCTGGCAGTGTGGCGTTGGTGGTGTAGTGGTGAGCATAGCTGCCTTCCAAGCAGTCGACCCGGGTTCGATTCCCGGCCAACGCAAAACCTTTAGTGATTATGTTCAGTTGCCAAAGTAACAACCTCTAAGCAGTCTTGCTTCTATTTGCTTCCCTTGAACACTTGGCGTTTGTTTTTTTAGATGGACCCGCCTGTCATCATAGACACCGGCAAAACATTTCAAAATCACTTGGCTTCTTCTTCTTCTTCTTATTATTATTATTATCAAACTCTTTTTTATTAATGCATTCAAACAGAAAGACACTCAGGCGAGAAAGACAATGGAACTGTGGTTAATTTAGTCCAACAACAAGAAATTGGTCTCTCTCTTTCTAAGTTATACATATAATCACAATCATGAATGTGAGCATCAAAAACAGGAGAAAGAAATAAATAAAAATAAAACAAAATTAAAGATTTGCAACTAAGTACATTAACACTCTGAAAGATATCCAGCTCCATGCTGGTTTTGTTCCAAAGTGGCCTCCAGCTGAG
Source organism: Silurus lanzhouensis (assembly GCA_039877035.1). Classification (NCBI taxonomy): domain Eukaryota; kingdom Metazoa; phylum Chordata; class Actinopteri; order Siluriformes; family Siluridae; genus Silurus; species Silurus lanzhouensis. The sequence goes on from JBCEWE010001423.1 coordinate 20,388, forward strand.
CAATTGCAATTTCCTGATTTCGTATTTTTTTGTATGTTTGTCCCTCGTTAATGTTTCAGCTCATCAACCTCATTTAAATATTAGTAAACGATAACACAAGTGAACATGCAGTTTTTAAATGATGGTTTTTATTATTGATATATAAAACTGCATGCCCCTGTGTGAAAAAGTGTTTGCCCTCTAAACCTAATAACTGGTTGGGCCGCCCTTAGCAGCAACAACTGACATCAAGTGTTTGTGATAACTTGTGATGAGTCTGTTACAGCGCTGTGGAGGAATTTGCTCCTCTCATCTATGCAGAATTGTTATAATTCAGCCACACTGAAGGGTTTTTGAGCACAACCCGCCTTCTTAAGGTCATGACACAGCATCCCAATAGGATTCAGGTCAGGACTTTGACTAGGCCACTCCAAAGTCTTCATTTTGTTTTTCTTCAGCCATTCAGATGTGGACTTGCTGATGTGTTTTGGATCATTGTCCTGCTGCAGAACCCAAGTTCACTTCAGCTCGAGGTCACAAACAGATTCTCCTTAAGGATTTTTTTGTTAAACAGCAGAATTCATGGTTCCATTTATCACAGCAAGTCTTCCAGGTCCTAAAGCAGCAAAACAGCCCCAGACCATCACACTACCACCACCATATTCCACTGTTGGTATGATGTTCTTTTTCTCAAATGCAGTGTTACATTTACGTAATGGGACACACACCTTCCAAAAAGTTAGGTTTTTGTCTTGTCAGTCACAGAGTATTTTCCCAAAAGTCTTGGGGATCAAGATGTTTTTTGGCAAAACTGAGACGAGCCTTTATGTTTTTTTTGCTCAGCAGCTGTTTCTTCTTGGATCTCTGCCGTGTAGACCATTTTTGCCAGGTCTCTTTCTCATGGTGGAGTCATGAACACTGACCTTAACTGAGGCAAGTGAGGCTGCAGTTCTTTGGATGTTGTTGTGGGGTCTTTTGTGACCTCTTGGATGAGTGGTCTCTGTGCTTTTGGGGTAATTTTGGTCAGCCGGCCACTCCTGGGAAGATCCTCCACTGTTTCATGTTTTGCCTTGTGTGAATAATTTCTCTCACTGTGGTTCACTGGAGTCCCAAAGCTTTAGAAATGGCTTTATAACCTTTTCCAGACTGATAGATCTCCATTACTTTCTCTCTCTTTTGTTTCTGAATTTCTTTGGATCGCAGCATGATGTCTAGCTTTTAAAGATCTTTTGGTCGACTTCACTTTGTCAGGCAGGTCCTATTTAAGAGATTTCTTGATTGTGAACAGGTGTGGCAGTAATCAGGCCTGTGTGTGGTGAGAGAAATTGAACTCAGGTGTGATAAACCACAGTTTTAACAGGGGGGCAACACTTTTTCACACAGGGCCATGAAGTTTTGGATTTTGTTTCTCCTAAATAATAAAACCTTCATTTAAAATCTGCATGTCATGTTCACTTGTGTTATCTTTTACTAATATTTAAATTAGTTTGACGATCTGAAACATTAAAGTGTGACAAACATGCAAATAAATATGCACAGTGGTGTGAAAAAGTGTTTGCCCCCTTCCTGATTTCATACTACTACAAAGTATGTACTTGATATACAAGGCAATTTTTTTTCTTTCTTTGTCCTCCAACAGCCATTTAGAATCTTCTGAGGAGAAGTGGGATCCACAACCAGCCATCAACCAGAAAAGAGGTTCAAGCAGTCTCCCAACTCAGCACCTGTTTCAGCTCTACCAGTAAGAGTGAAGGGGCTGGATGTTCTCTGGTTCACGCAAACTTTCTTGTAGTTTTATTATCGAAAATAACCTAAATATATTACACAAATGTAACGGTGTGTTTTGGGAAGACTATTTTAAGGAATGTAATGATATTTTGCAATGAGCTCAGACAGCTAACGTGCTTCATTTGAAGGTCATGTTCAGTTCACTTTGTAAACCGATTCACCGTCTGCGTTTTGCACTTTCAAAACATTAGGTGCGTTAAAAAAACACACTTGACAAGATCACACAACACACTGCTGCAGTTACTGACCATTTAAATTTTTCATGTGAGTTATGTGATTTCAAAGATGTTTGTCAGCCATCCAGTTTTTAAACCATCTCAGAAATCGTTTGAGGAGGCATCACACAGTCAGTTGTCCTTTTAAAGATTGTGAGCTGACAACCAATGTCCTTTCAACAATAGCCACATATCTCAGAAGCATAAATCTGAAGCTTTTAACTTTTTCTGTGTCTTTCAGGCTTCTGATGTGCTGCTCAAAGAAAAGCTACAGCTCTCAAAGGTCTACCTTTTTTAATGAGGGAAAAATCTGGAAACTTCCTGAAGTCTTGCCTGGTACGTGTGTTATCAGTCTGTTATCAGCAGATTCTCTCATACCTGAGGTACAGATCCTGTAAAGAGAAAACAGTTTTGTCTGGTGTCTGAAATTAATCTGATAACTGTTCTATAAGCTAAACGTCAGGGGAAAGAGTAGAATGGAGGAGGCAAAGTGTTGGCAAAAATGTATTTATTGAATAATCCTAGTTGAATATTTATCAGTAATGAGTCTGACAGCACAAATTAAGTGTTACACTATATTGCCAAAAGTATTGGATCACACCTTTTTCTATTCTAACATGAAAATGCCTCTGTGTATAAGGAAAGGTTCAAAACGAAATGATTGATTCATTCAGTGTGGAAGAACTTGACTGGTCTCCATAAAGCCAAGTCCTAATCCCAGCTGAACATCTCTGGTGTGACTTTAAATGCAGACCTTGAGCCAAAAACTCAAACCAAACACCACTGACTTGTACATATGGGTAGTCAATTTACACACTTCCAAAACTGTTGCAACAGAGATGAAATACAATTTGTAATACATGAATTATATTTTCATCTTTGTTGCCACAGTTTTGGAAGTGTCTTTTTCTGTTCTAAAGAAGGATGTGTCCCATACTTTTGTCCATATAGTGTAAGTACAAGTCATTGGTGTTTGGTGATGTTTTTGGCTCAGGGTCTGCATTCAAAGTCCACCAGAGATGTTCATCTGGGATTAAGCCTTTGCTTTCTGCAGACCAGTCAAGTTTTTAGAAGGGGATGTCCAATAGTTTTGGCACATGGTGTATATCCAAGCAAACACAATGGAAAATTGCAGCATGTGTGATTTTGGGTGAATCTCAACAATATAAAATCTCTTTGTGGTCCAGCAGAACTCATAAATTATGGGTTATAATTCTGTCTTTATGCTGCTTTTTACTGCAGGACACAGACCCAGAAGACACTCCACAGAAGGGATGAAGAAGGGGGTCTTAACTGTTGTTGAAGATGATGTTGCCACATTCCATTCAAACCCAAATGTAAGGTGCCTGTCTGTGGTTTTAGAGGAGCAAGTTGTGCTGGACAATGTGCAAGACTTCCCTAAAAATAAATGCTAAGAGTTTGAATTTTGCAGTTGTGTTGATTTCATAAAAAATCTGGTTAGATTTCCAGAACTACTTGTCAAACCAATGAAGTCCAGTAAACTCACAGTTATGTTGAGGAAAAAAGACTATTTTATGTGAATGAGACGAGATTATGTTGTGCAAACATGAAAATGATGTTTTACCAATAGGTGTTTCGTTGCTTTAACTAAAGATTTGAAATGGTCATTAATTGATTTCAGAACAGTGACTCCAATAATTTCAACAAATAAATAAAAGTTGAGTGAACTTAACACTAATGTGCTAAACTTAACTGAGTCAATACAACAAGATGACTTGACTAATCAAGTTGTGTCAACAAATCATTTTTACAGTGTAGGACCACATGCAGGCTAAAGCAACCTTTCTGATTGCGTAGCATCTCTGGATGGTGTTTCTGTTTCAGCGTGTACAGCAGTTAAAGATCTTGCTGTGATTATTGACTGTAGACTTTCCTTTAAGACTCACGTGAATAATATCACCAGGATCGCCTTCTTTCACCTTAGAAATATTGCTAAAATTAGAAATATGATGTCGCTACAGGATGCAGAAAAACTAGTTGATGCTTTGTTACTTCTAGATTAGACTACTGTACGCTTTACTGTCTGGGTGTGTGAGTAAGTGCAGAAATAAGCTTCAGTTAGTTCAGAATGCAGCAGCAAGAGTCCTCACTAGATCTAGGAAATATCACCACATCACTCCTGTTTTAATCATCTACACCTGTTTCCAATCAAATCTCACACTGATTATAAAATACTACTACTGACGTATAAAGCACTTAACGCTCTCACACCGCAAAAATGACGATTTTCTGTTTCTTAACGGAACACCGTTCTGAAGCGTCTTTAATGTATTTTGACCGCTCCACCACCGTACCGTACGTGTACGATTAGACACGCACACAAAGAAAAGTGCGGCTGCTTAACGTGTATTTTAAAGATGTGGCCTCAACCTCAGTGTGGAAAAGCCATGATCGAAGCTGCTGCTTTTCAGCTGATACACACTGTGTGCTCAAAAGTATTTGGACACCGGTCTTTTCAAATCAGATGTGGTTCATTCCTATTTATGCTGAGAACCTGCATTAAGGTGGTACTACATTTATTAAATGTACCATTTACATGTTAGAACTCAACTTGGCTCTGACCTCAAATCAGGCTCTAAACTGTAGCAGTTCCTCCTCCACCCACACGGGGGAGACTCCTCCATGGAAGTTACTCTGAGTTACAGGAAGTCACGTTTGGTTTCTGTAGGTTCTGTAGGTGGACGATTTGATTGAATCTCATGTAAAAATTGCAGTAGCAGTTCTACAGAATTCACGTCTCAGTGAGAGAAAAGCTCAGCTTTAGTAACTCATCTGCTGTTTTAATAAAAAGATTTCAATAAAAAGAATCTCAGCATCTCCAACTAGAAATACAATGTGGATTCTGTTCAGGTTCATACAGCAGGTGATGGAACTCATCATCAGTTTGCATGTTAATGAGCTGGATGAAGCATTTATTCATTAGTTATTTATCCAGTTATCATCTGTTAACCTGTTATTTCACAAAACCAGATTTTTCCTGCAAACCAAGTTCAAGAAAATGCTACAAGGAATTGACTCCCATGTCGTGTTTGCTGGACTTTAGAATGTAATACTTTATTGCACTGAGGTGCTTTAGTACATAAAGGTCTACAATTTATCATATTATGATTTTATAATGATAATTTGTATTATATTATTATATGCAGATTTACACATTATAAACCCAAAGTGATAAAATGATTAAATTCCTAATAATTGGTTTTGCTTAAACAATAATAATAATAATAATAATAATAATAATAATAATAATAATAACTGCAGTTGGTTGTCAGATGTCAGTCTCACACTGCCCTCTAGTGGCTCTGTCAGAACTTTCTTTTTACTTAATTCTGTACAAATATTATTAATGGTGTTTTGTTGTCTAGTTATATGTGATGTTGATCTTTTACAAAGCAAGATATTTTCTTAATAATATTAAATGTCTAAACTTAAACTGTTGATTAAATCAGCTGATCAAAAAATATGTAATAAATAATGTAGAAATAACGAGTACAGATTTAATAACATTTAAACAATTTATTTTGTCAAAAACTTTTATAAAATCCAGTCTTATGTTAAGAAACTGCATGAAGTTACTATTAAATTTATTAAAAGTATCATCTACATGCAAGAACTCAATCAAACGTTAGAATCCAATGAAAACTTGATCAAATCTCAAATCAGACTCTGAACTGTACGAATGCTATTTGTTCTGTTATTGAACTAGAAACAGTGAATGTTGAGATGTTTGGGAACTGATTATTGTCTGTATATATGCAGGTCAGGGGTTTTTCATGCTGGAACACCGTTCATTACAATGAGACGATGATGTAAGATGAAGAGCCAAACCACGGAGACGAAGCTGACTGAGGTGAAAGAAATTTTTTAGAGACAGAATGTTTTATGTTACAGATTTTGTTAGAACTGTGGAATCGAGTCATTTTCCAGTGAATCTTTCAATTCAGATTCAATGAACCGAAACCAGTGAACCGACTTTTTTGAGTTATTGTTACACTGTTGCTAACATTATTATCAGATTTATTATTATTATTATTATTATTATTATTATTATTATTATTATTATATATTATAACACATTATTAGATATTACGTTCATTATAATGAAAGTTTTGAACTAAATGAACAATTCCCTGTTATGTTATAATTATCTCATTCATACAACTGAGCAGTTGAGGGCCCATGATAGCAGCTCCAAAGCCATTTAGTTAATCTTCTGAGGAGAAGTGGGTTCCACACCAGCCATCAACCAGAAAAGAGGTTCAAGCAGTCTCCAAACTCAGCACTGTTTCAGCTCTACCAGTAAGAGTGTATCTCCAACACACCTGAAGAGAGGTGGAATCAGATTTTACACCCCAGCCAGTCTGTAGACATCTGTCATAGCATTGTTGATGAGAAGATGTTGGGAATGGGCTACAAACTGTTCGTTGACGACTTCTACACAAGTCCAGCACTGTTTAGAGATCTCTAAAACCATCTGAGCATGTGGGAATTTCAGTCCACAAACCCTCAAACCATCACAACAAGCTTCTGAAAAAGCTCCTCGAGCCTCATCACTGGCTGAGAGAAGAGGATGTGCTGTTTGTAGAATGGAAGGATAAAAGGAAGGTCCAGATGTGCTCCATCATTCACGAGCACTGAAGAAGCATTGTGCTACTTTTATTTTCATTACTTTCTTCTTCTACTGTTTTTTCTAATGTTCAAATACCAGTCTTATGCTTATTGTGTGAATGTTATTATTCCCAGTACATTTGGTTATCAGGCTGCTTTTCCTCAAACAGACGGAGGGAGAAAAGGACTACACACAGTCTCAGAATAATGTTTATAGGAATCTCCTTTTATTGTATTTTCTTCAAAGTTGAAATATAAACTCATTACACATGTGACTTTTAACTGTCACTATTCTGGATTGTTTCAGGACTGAATTCATGTGTTTATATATAAAAAATTATGTTTTATGACGTACACATTTTTTTAGGAACTTCAGCATCTTTGGATGATGTAAAGCCCAAAGTGTGTTCTTTCAAAAGAGATGTAAATTGTATGTAGCACACTGTTGTCAGAACTTTTACCATTGAAATCAGGAGAGCTGTTGTCAGGAACTTTTACCATTGAAAGTCAGGAAAAAAGGAGCTAAAAATGCACCAGTTGTTAAAAACAAAAACCAATATAGAAACATTTATTCCAGCTCATAAATCCTATAAAACATGCAGCATTAACATGAACTTCCAGCAGATGAACATCTCATAATCCTGTCTGGAAGTGAGAAATGTACAGGTTGTTTACTCATACACATGAACTTACTTTGATCAGAAACACAATCATACTCCAAATCAATTAATCAATAAAGTCAATAAAAGAATCCCAAACTGCTGTGTGTCTTGTCCTCGCTATTAATGACGTCATTAGAGCTCCACTACTTCTAATGACCTGCTGTGACAGTGAGCTCTAATACACATCACAACTGCCACCTACTGGTCATTTATGATTCTGCAACATTCATAGAGACATCCGGTCAACTTCCGGTTCTCACTCGGATTCACCTCGCTTATATACACAGTTTACAGCCGTTTTATCTTATTTATGACTGTAATATCGCTCTTCTCTCAGGAACAACAGAAAAGCTGTGAAGACGATATTTATCCGCTCTTTAGCTCTGTAATGTGCGCATGCGCATAGTGTCAGGTTAAATGAGACGGGTTACGACACACGGGCGGGGCATCTCCCTGTGACGTCACAGTAAGGCAACGTCTACAATTGGAAACGCGTCTCTGTTCTCTTCATTTCCGAGGTTTTTGCTTGTGAGTAAAGAGGCATAAACATGGAGCTCTTCAGAAGGTTGAGAGAATTTTTTCAAACCAGAAGAACGAAGAAAACTAAGCAGATTGCTGAAATGAAGGAGAAGCTGAACACATGGAGAAAGTAGTAAAAGACTTGGATGCATTTTCTCTTCTAATGATAGAGAAGATAACAGAAGAGAAAGAAGAGAAAGCCATTCTGCTACAGACGTGCAA
>JBCEWE010001424.1:0-28398 GCA_039877035.1 Silurus lanzhouensis
GTTATCAACTGATTCACAGTAGATTTAAGAGTAAAACCATTAATAGCAATTATTGTCCAAACCATGCAGATGCTACTATTCACAGGCAACTTTCAATTACTTTATTTATGCAACAATTTATGCAAACAAGATCACTAAGTGCTACCATCCACAGTAATTTCATGTATGAGAGATGTATCATCAGGCTGTGTAGATGTGTGTAAATGACTTGCAATGGACAACCATTTCTTATAGGGTAGATTTTTACCACATCCCCAATGATCCAGGAAAAGTTTCCAATTCACTAGGAAAGATGAATGAATGAGTAAATGCTGTTTCGTAGTAGTCTTCATGTCCTGGTCTCTTTTGTCTATTCAGTCACCTAGAGTCTCATTTCCAGCAACATTTTCCCCTTCCAAACCATATTTTACTGCACACTAATCAGTCCCTAATCACCTGATTTTAATTAAGTGCAGATAATGGACGAGCAACGTCAGCATATCAATGTTCACATCCTACTCATATCTCAGTAAAGATAGAATGAGCTTTATTGTTTCATATCATGATCTCAGACATCGAAAAGTCACTTTTCCCACTGAAAACACTTCCCCATTCAGCCTCCATATGCTTGTTTCCCTCGAATTTTCTGCTTGTCTTTTGTTTCTGCTTGCCTACTCTTATCTTGCCCTGCATCATTTCCCCAACTTGGTTAGAAAGATGCATTGTTGCACTTTCTGGTTTTACTTTGGAAAGATACTCAGATGATTGAAATCAATGTCATTTTTGGCAATTAGACTCAGGACCGTTACTACACTGCAAGGAAACTACAATCAATTTCATAAAGAAAAATGAGTCAGTGTTCTATGGGCATATGAAAATAACTACATTATAAAGCAAAAACTATGCCATCACCTTTACTGAATCAAAATTTTTATACAGCCCACAAGACACTCTGTGATATTTCGGACACCGGACATAAGACTTGTATGTACTAAAGTTTTGGAATATGCTTCTGGAGATTTGCTCATTCAGCCACAAGGTGTTAGTGAGATCAGGTACTGATGTAGGTGAGGTGAGGAGGTCTGGAGTGCAGTCAGCCTTTACATTTACCCTAAACATATTCAATAGCGTTGGGTCAGAGCTCTATACAGCTTAACCCATTTATCGATCTTCAAAGAGAAAGCTAGTCCAAATGAAATCCAAAACATTATTTTGGAAGTTGTGAGAACTACTTTGCCAAAAACCTCCCATTAAAATCCCCTAGATAAAAATGCTAGTCAGTTTTTTAACACTTTTAGCTAGCTAACATCCATTGACTGCATTAACTTCCCCTAACTTAAGATCCCTTAAGTAAAAACGTAAGCTAATAAGCTGACAAGCTTACCAAGTAAATATCTCAATAAATCGAAAGCTGTTTCATTGTAAGCTTTATGTTTTCTTACTCTATGAGCAGCAGTTCTTTTTAAAGAAGCAAAAATTACAACAAGCAATTTAAGTGTTAATAATCTATTGTCAGGGGTCCCCGGTGGTCTAGGTTAGGATGCGGCGCTCTCACCGCTGCTGCCCGGTTCGATCCTGGTCAGGGAACAACCCCAGCCATCTTAGTGCCGGTCCCAGCCCGGATAATGGGGAGGGTTGCGTTAGGAAGGCATCCCAGTGTAAAAACATGTGCCAAATCAAACATGCGGATGATCCGCTGTGCGACCCCTAATGGGAGAAGCCAAAAGAATAATCTTATTGTCACAATTATTGCCATGGACTATGGTTCCATCAACCACTGCACCCTCAGGTGCCATGTCACATGACTCTTCACCTGAATCACATTGTTGAGCAATTATTCCATGTATTAACTAAGACTTAATGGTTGTAGCGCACTTTATCCCACAAATGTCTTAGTTATGTTTTTCTTGATTCTTTGAGTTTCTCTATTTTGTGTTTTATATCTTACATATGTGTTTTTTCCCCACAAACTGATACCACACAGGAGGCACACAATTATATAGAAAGTCTTTGGGTGAGGTACAAATAAATATCACCTTTACTTGAATTTGAAGACCCAAACCTGTTCCAGCATGATGATGCCCTGTGTACAATGCCAGCTCCATGAGATATGCTTACATATGGAGTGGAAGACTTCTGCTATAGAGATATATATCCTAATCATATTGAACATCTTTGGATAAACTGGAAGGTGTCTTCGCCCAAAGCCTCATGCACCCAAGCTTCATCACCTTACAGCATTACATTCATTTACTGTGCTTAATGAGCACAACATTTCCACAAACCACTCCAAAATTTAGTGGAACATCTCCTAGTAGAGTGGAGTCATTAAAACAGCAACTAGGGCAGTGGTTCTTAACCTTGTCGAGGTACTGACCCCCACCAGTTCATATTCGCATTCACCAAACCCTTCCAATGATGGCAAGCGGGCGTGTCATCACGAATTATATCGGGTGTGTGTCTCGACTCCGCCGAACCCCTGAGACTGACTCACCGCACCCTGGGTCGATCGAACCCAGGTTAAGAACCAATGAACTAGGATGAATGTAGAATGGATGTTCAGTAAGCACATTTGAATCGTATGGTCAGGTGTTAGGCAACTTTGTCTAAACAGTTATTTAAAAGTTTTCTTTTCTTTTTTTTTTAAACACTGATCTCCTTATGATTGCTCTATAGAATAAGAGAAACTTGGTGGCCTAAAGCTAAAAAGCGCAAGCCCTAGAAAATCCGTAACTTCTCGTGTGAAAAACAGAGCAAGTGGTCCCATGCTGCTGTGGATACCGTTTCGAGTAACAAGACCTATTTTAAATCTATATATTTATTTCATATTAGGGTAAACATGCTAATCCATAATTCCTCTGATTTGAAAGACCCTCAAAGGAATGCAAATCTAATATAAGACTTAACATGTAGTCATTTTGAAAGCCCCTTGCTTTCTTTCTTTGCCAACATGAAGACCTTGCACAAAGAAGTCTATATAATATTATATATATATATATATATATATATATATATATATATATATATATATTTCTTTAGTATGAAAGGTGTCATTACTGACTTTTGTTAGATGCTAGCCAAGTTGTGGTCTCCACTGGTTTAATTAAGTCTGTTTTTTATGGAGGTGGTGAGCTTAAGTGAGACTCTGCTTGTCATTTGTGATTTTCTGTTTCCATGACAACGGCATGAAAGTGTTGACACTCCCAATTACGGATTTTAAGTGTAATATCGTGAAGGGAAGAATGCGGAGGAAGGGGTACTACTGTTTTGGGAAGGCTAATGTAAAAAAAAAAAAAAAAATAGCAACAGATATCTTTATGAAGTACCCTTTCAATAGCAAATGCTCTTCCTATTTTAAAAGATTCCATTTTTCCATTTTTTTTATTTTTTTTTATTATACGATTAACACAAATAGGGTGGCGGCGTCTACATGATACCAGTTCATTCAGCCTCAGGATGATACATTTTTATTGTTTATCTGATCATTTAAAAAAACATGGAAATGCAATTAAATGAAATGTATTATACGAAATCTCTCTATCATAAAATAGAAAAAAAAAGATCAATCCTGCAGATCAAAGTGCACCACAGCTTGCTTATACACCTCTCTCTAGACCTCCCGAACACTCATACGGTGCTAAGAAACACCCGATTTTATATGGTCGTAAATAATGTATGAGTTGTAGTGAAGGGATCCTCATCCTTCATATAATTGTAATGGGAAGTATACAAACAACAAGGTGTACTATATCTTCATAATGTTCTCTACTGTGGGTAGAAATAGCTTGCCTTTGGCTAAGATTTGTGTTTTGCAATATAGGTGGGGGGGTTTGTTTTGCGTTGGGTTTGGTGTTTTTACTGCCTTTTTATCCTCCAACAGAGAATATTCACTTTTATACACCATTTGAATGACATGTCATTAGTGATGGAAATGATCTTCACGGTCAGATGCTGCATTTTAAACTTATACAGTGACATTTTTTGATTGCGTCCTGTTGCCAAAGTTTTATCAGACTCAGAGTCATTCCCCACCTCAGTTCTCAGGTTTCAAGTTCATGGTTGTTTATGAGTCATGGACAGAGCCTGTCAAAAGTGTAGAAGCACCTTGTGCATGTTCTTTTGTTTATATTCAATTAGGTAAGAGGCAAAAACACACAAGAATTGGACACTGAATGACTGCAAGTGCAAATGTAACATTTTTGGCTGTAACAGAAGAACTAATGTGAGATGAGAAAAAGAGGAGAAGATCCGTCTCAGAACCACAGTCAAACATGGAGGTAAAATTTGATAGTTTGGGGTTGTTTAAAGCAGGGAGACTTTTTCTGGTTAAAAGGAAAAACTGAACCAACATGGCTTCCATTCTGTACTTCAGCACCATGCAATTCCATCTGGACCGCGGCTTATTTGAACCGACGCACCATACAACAAGACAACAACCGGAAATGTAAATCCAAGTTCTGTAAGAGTGATTTAGCGAGCAAAAATTCAGCTGGAGTGTTATGGATCATGGAATGTCCTGCCCAGACAACACACCTAAATCCTATTGAACTGCTCTGGGATGAACTGGATCACAAGGTCTGAAAGAAATCTCTGAATAGTGAAGAACACCTTTGGCAATTTTACAAGAGACATAGCAAAGTATTTCTGTTGGATATTTGAAGAAATGACCTAGATGTTGCATATGAACCAAAGGAACATGCATGTGTTTCCCAAAAATGATAAGGTGTTTCCAAATGTTTTAAAAGGCACTGTACATATTACATACTGCACATTGTGAAACATTGTGAAAGGTTTTTAAATAACTTATTTTTATAAAATAGTATAAAAAAAATTCTGCCTTGTACATAACAGCACAACATGCAGTGAAATGCTTTTTTTTACAATTCATCTATGAGGTAAAATGTAAAAAAAAGACTTAATAACAAAAAAGAATCAAAAAAGGAAACAGACATTAGGTACAATATATACAATATGAAAAATTGCAATACAGTATAATACAATAACATGTAATTCTAGTGAAATAAAATTAAATAAAATTTGTGATTTTATAAAATACAATAAAAATAAAGCTGGAATTATGAAAAAAAAGTTTTTCAAAGTTGTAGTTCAAGTTCAACCATAGACTTTATGCCCAGTTCCTTCAAGAATCATTCTGCTCAGTCGCTGTTCCCTCCATGTTCTTCTTCTTTTTTTTTTTCCCTGGTGCTTTTGAACATTTATCACCCTATCTGCTCTGTGGCGATGATAATTCGGAGTTACTGTTATGAGAATTTATGCTTTAATGAAAGCCGTGTTCATCAAGATAGCTGGAAGACAATTATTTCCACTGCCATACAAGCTTCTATTTATTGACTTAACTCACTCAGAGGAATGGATGATTGGGAAATAGATGGTATAAAATATTGTAGAAGAAAAAGAGCCGAGGAGTCCGCTTCCATTGCCTCGCTGACAGAATTTGATATTTTATGTATGAGATTTCATAATAGTTCCCAGCCTCTTGACAGTTTGTGATTAAATGTGGCCAATTGGGGTGGACCGAGATGTTTAGGCCTTGTTAACAAGCAACGCGTACAAGCTGGATGTAGATACGAGCAGCGTGCACCTAATTTATCCTCATTTTTTCTCTCCTCCTTCATCATTTTTGCTTTAAAGGCCCTTACACGTCTAACAATAGCTTCTGCTTTCAGTTGCATTTTAGCTTTGCTCTGTCATGCTGCAGCTCATACTCATACTTTTACCCTCTGACGATTCCTTCTTTCCAAGACCTCGGTTGCAACATAAATAACTCAAGAATCCAAATTTAGAGATTTATTAATGATTCTGAAAGAATTGTAGTGAAAGTCGGTAGCAATGGTCATTTAAGAGGCAAATGCCGTTTGATCCCTAATCCAGCGGTTAAAGACGAGGAATTCAGGAACCTATGCAGTATGGAAAACAATATGTAATATGAAAAATAATATTTGTAATCGTCATTCTAATTTACAAGTTGGGGGAAAAAAAAAACCTTTTTGCTACATGGAAAAGCCCAAAATTGTGTCACATGACTGCATAACAATATTGTTGAATCTATTAAAAAATACCAAAAAAGTTATATACAGATGTTCCCTACTTTAATAGCTAACCAAATCACTTAAATCAAATTGGAATCGTGTCGCGCTGCATCATAACTGGGCTGAACTGTATCGTATTACATCAGCTGCTTCATATGCATTTTTAATGTATCGTATCATTGGCACTATATAACCGTATTTTCCGGACTATAAGACGCTACTTTTTTCCCACGCTTTGAACCCCATGGCTTAAACAACGAAGCGGCTAATATATTAATTTTTCGGGGTTTTTCTCGGTTTCACAAACTTCAAGCCAAAAAACTGAGCCAAATAACATTAGACCAATGAAATTGCCGAACGGGTTCAGGTAAATCCTAAATATGGATGAGGTTCCTCTGACGTTTGACCTGCCGCTCATTTGGACAGTCAACAGGAAATGCAAATCATTTGTCACGCTGAAAACAACCGGGCATGAAAAAACACACTTCTCCTGTGTTCTGAGCTGCACGGCATCGGGAGAAAAGCTTCACCTATGGTGATTTTTAAACGCACGACGATGCCAAAAGATAAACTCCCGAGAGAAATAGTTGTGAAAGGAAGGAGGAAGACAGTGAACAATGACTTTCTTGGTAGGCTACTGTTTAGATACAAGCCGTGTAACAGACACTGTGTTTCGTTAAAGCCTGTGTAAAGTTCATTAGTTTTAGTGTCGACTTCAGATTCAGTGGGTGCGGCTTATATATGGGTGCGCTTAATAGTCCGGAAATTACGATAACTAATATTTAATATATATTAGGGATGAGCATAATATACGTACTTGCTTTTCGAAGATTCGACACTAATGCAAAGATATTGTGAACACAGCTATATTCCTGTAAGTACTACAGTTATATGAAAGCTACTAATAAATTGCACTTATTATGAGAGAATTATGTAATAATGCATCATTTAGAAAAGAAGTTTAGGGGGCCGTTGTGGAACCTGCTCCGGCATCTCTTGCCAGGGTGGACTCGAAAACAACAGCCCCGGGGAGGAGATAATTCAAAGTTTCAGACTTGTTATATTGATAAAAAAAATAAACTTGTAAAGTCTGGATGACATCCACATAGCCAAACTTATGTGTAGAAAGAGAAAGAAGATGAGAAAAGAGGCACCATTGCCCTGTTGCAGACTTTCTTCCTCAGGGCCTCGGGAGAGTTGCCAAATAACACAGAGAATAAGATTCAAATGGAAAATCTCTCATTATTCAGAGTTTAAAGAAAGTATATCAGCACCACAGTGGTCAACAAAGGAAGTTTGTTGTGCTTATAAGGCACTTGTCTAGGGAAATGTTAGTTCAGTCTTTAAGGTACAGAGTTCAAATCCCAGCAACACCAAGCTGCCACTGCTGGGCCCATAAGCAAAGTTCTTAACTGCTCAGCTGTATAAGTAAGATAATTGTAAGTTGCTCTATAAAGGGTGTCTGATAAATGCTGGACTGTAAAATGAATCAGTGTTTTTTGTTGTTCCATATCCAGCATCTAATTGTTCAGGGTTATGGTTTATAAGGCTTGGATTAGGTCCAGTTCAACCATTTGGTTCTGCATCAATAAGAATGTAGAATAAGGCCATAGAAAAGAGAATCTTGTAAATTTAATTAAGTATTTAAGAAAGAGATAAGAAAAAAGACAAAGAGTAGACTTTGATCCAGGGTGGCTGAAGTCTTTGTGATACAGTATCAATGCTGGGGTGCACCTACTCAAACTGACCATCTAATTACTGAGATAGTAGCAGGAAATGCCATGGTTTTCAACAGACTCTCATGGTTTGGATTTGGGGGAACATAAATGATCATGCATAGGACTTTTTTTTCGACCTCTGAACATCACCGGCTTCCTTCATTCTATTTTCCGCACAGTGTGTTTTCTCACTCTATCATTTTTCCTTCTCAACTCCACGTCCATGCCATCTCTACCTCCATTCCAGCACTTTATTTTCTATCTTAAGCTCACTTCTCTGTGCTCATCTTCTACTCCTCTAATCTAACTTTTTTTTTATTCATACATATATTTAGACCATCTACATTTTTTCGCAATACTAATTTCATTTACCGCTGTGTTTTATTTGCTTTCTAACAGCTTGCATTTAAATAATACAAATCTGTTCTCTATTTGTCAGCCATGTAATCATCTTATTTATATGAACATAATTGAATAGATTCCAGTGGTTGGAAGTCAGAGCCAGGAGGCTTGTGAACATTATAGTGGCATTTGGAGTCCCACTTTTTAGATCTACATGCAAATCATTATGAAAGCTTTTCAATGTGACAACAGTCCTCGGGCAGCGTTCTTGACTGCTGGTTATCGAGATTTTAAATTGGGTCATGTTTCAAAGTGAACTGAGGGTCTGAGGTGGGGAGTTGATTGAGAGTTGAAGTCTAGAGAAGCATCAAGTCCTTTAATTTCGAGAGCATTAAACACACACCATCTGCACAGCATATTCAAGGTTTGGGTTGTAAAAATAGCACTAGGATGCACCAGTGAAAATGTGGCTAAGTGGAACTATGTGGATGCTGCCACTGTAAGGATGAAAAAAGCAGGGAATTTGTGATTTCTACACTGAGAATATGCAAATGTGGATATCAGGAATTGTATGAGAAATAAATAATAGACTGTACTTTAGTGTTTTAGGAGGTCCTGTTCTATAAATTACGAGACTGTACTTTTTTTTGTGATTAGTTAGCTTAGTGGTTAAGGCATTGGACTTTGGATCTGAAGGTCTTGAGTTTAAATCCTAGCCACACAAAGCTGCCACTTCTGGGCCCCTGAGAAAAGCCCTCAACGCCCATAGCTGCTCAGTTGCATGAATGCAATAAACGTAAGTCACTCTAGATAAGGGCATTTAGATGTAAGTGGTATTTTGGTGGTTAAGGCTCTGGGTTACTGATCAGAAGTTTAAGGGTTCAAGCCTCAGTATTGCCAAGCAGCCACTCTTGGGCCTTTGTGCAAGGCCCCTAATCCTTTGTGCTTTCGGGGTGCCGTATCATGGCACCAGCTACCTAACATTGCTAGAATATGCAAAGCAAGAATTTCACTGTCCTGTAATGTACATGAGACAAGTAAAAAACCCTGTTACCTTTTTACCCTTTGCAACAAAATGAAAAAATGGACAAACACAAATTATTGAAAAATTATAAATTGCTCTGAATAAGGGCGTCTGACACATGCGATAAATATATTTGCTCTAGTTACTCAAAACACAATCAATACATTCAAATTAATAATTTCATAAAATGCTTTTCAGGAGCAAATTATTAAATAATTGTTCTTTATAATAAATTTTCCTTTTCCTTTCATGAATATAAAATTTTTTTTTTGTCTTTCTTTTTCTTGTCTACATGCCTACCCGAAATTGTGTTTCTGTGTGTGTGTGTGTGTGTGTGTGTGTGTGTGTGTGTGTGTGTGTGCGTGTGGTGTGTGTGTGTGTGTGTGTGCGCGCGCGACAGGTGCAGACAGAAATTGCAGAAGTGTCACACAAAATCTAAAAACCCCAGTATAGACATAGCTATTGTTTCCCACTGACTCACTGTATTGAAACATCAATACCAAGTCATCCCTGCAGTGAAGTATCAGAGTATCAGCACAAACAACTCTTGACAGCATTTGATTTCCACACTTGACCCCTGTCTAACTCTTTTTAGATCCTATTCATCTTATTTAGTTGTTGCTTCCTTTCTTGTTGAGACAAAAAAAAAAAAAATTAATTAAATTAAATTAAATTAATTCTATTGTGACAAGTCCCTCCTGGCTTGTCCGTTAGCTTGGGGGTGATATCGGGACGTGAGGCTCACCCGGATTCTGAGACCTTCACTAAAAGCCAGCCAGACCTGAAAATTAAATTTAGTGACGACCGAAGGAAGCAGGATGAGTTCAATCGTCTGTGAATTTTTTATGGGGTCGTACCAGCGGGAGAGGGCATCAGATTTGCCATTCTTAGTCCCTGTGCGAAACGTGACTGTAAAATTTAACCTGTTAAAGAATAGTGCCCATCGGGCTTGGTGTGGGTTCAGACGTTTTGCCCCTTTGATAGACTCCAAATTTCTATGGTCAGTGATCACCTGAAATGGGTATCGGGCCCCCTCCAGACAATGTCTTCATTCCTCTAGGGCCTCCTTAATCAATAGTAATTCTTATTTACGCACATCATAATTTCCCTACGCCAAGGGCAGTTTGCACGAGAAAACTTGCTAGAGTTTGTCATGGCGTTGAAAGGGCACGCTGCAAATCCCGCAACTGGAGGCGTCCACCTTTACCACAGGGGGAGCATTGGGGTCAGGATGTTGCAAAATTAGGGCCATAGTTAAACATTGTTTCAGTTTTTCAAATGCACATCTGTTAACCATAGAAGTCTCTTTTGGTTTTACCCAGCGTTTTTCTGATCCCGAGAGGGGGGTATATTCAACACAGAGGGGGTGTCATGTTTGGCAGTAGCTTGATTTGGCAGTCGTGGATTCCCCCTCATAAGTTTCCGGCTAACGCAGAAAATAGGCAGAAATCTGCTAGAGAAATCCACGTCAGTGGTCGGCAGCACCATCAAATTTGTCGGGCAGAGCTAGCCTCGGCAGTGCGGGAAAGAGCATGGAAAGTTTGAAGAAGCGGACTGATGAGCCTTTAGCTGCTCCAGGTACACCGCTAGCATCTCTTCCTGGTAAGAGTTTAAGGCTTCATACTGTAAAACACCTGCTGGATTCCCAGGCAGGGAAGAGTTCAATGTTCAGATTTTGAAACTTGGTTTTGGATATTTGTGCTCTTTCATCCCTGATGTAGGTGAGGTGAGGAGGCCTGGTGTGCAGTCAATTAATCCCGAAAGTGTTTAATAGGTTTGAGGTCAGAGCTCCATTGTAGGTCTCTCAATATCTTTCACTCATTTACATTTGCAGCATTTAGCAGACGCCTTTGTCCAGAGCGACGTACAAAAGTGCTTTGAGTCTATAGCAATAAAATAATCTACACTGGTACACCAGATTACAAACCTTATATAAATCTTTCACGCCAACCGATGCAAAACATATCTTCATAGATCTGGCTTTGTGCAAAGAGGCACTGTTATAGTGGAGCAGATTTGAGTCTCTTAAGTAAAGGAAAAATGATTAAAATATGGATTCATTCATATTGAATCCAAAGACATTCTATACATTTGTGTGCCTCAATTTTTTTTTGGTAACAGTTTGGACATATGGCTGGAAATGTCAGGTGAACATACAATGTATGTACATGACCATACTTTTTTGTTTTTCAATCATTTGCATTAGTGGCATGGTCAAGATTCAGCTATGCACCAGACAGGAAATTATGGAGGGCGATTGTGATTGTAATGAGTGGTTTTCTCGACCTCTGTGTGGTTTATGGCAGTTTATTTTGTTTTTTGTTCATTCTTCAGTAAGCTGCCAAAAGCCAGAGAGATAGAAAGGATGGTATCTTTTTTCTGAATTGGCTGCGCTGAACTTAAGCCATACACTGCAACATATTTTGATTTTTATCTGTGTTCTCAAGCCCATAACCTTTATTATCTAAGTTGATTGAAATGGATCCCTGTACATGGCTGCTGTTAAGAAATCAGCTCAAATCTGACTCGAAGGACAGCATGTTGATGGGTAGAAGTAGTTCAGCTCAGTTAAGGTCCTGCACAACCATTTGGTTGCCAGATCTAATCGTAGAAATTAGATGGATTCCTGAGCAAAGCTATACACCTGGGTGAAAATAAATGCCAAGCATGGCACTGGATCCATTCAGCACTTATGTTTGTTCTTCTAAAGGCTTGTGTTTTTGAATGCAAGAGAAACACATGGTCGTGTCTTTTTAGATTATTGGCCTTGTGATATTGTTAACTGCTTCAAGGTGCTCAGAGATTGCTAAGTGCTGAGAAAACAACCTTGGTATTCTGGGCATAGGCAGTTATTTACAAAAAAAATAGAGAAAACAATGAAAACTATAAAACAACCATGAATAGCCAACCCTTGCACTTCTACAGAATGTGTTGCAAGTAAGGCTGAGTAGGTAGATTTTAAAATGGTACTTAACGTGGACATCAGTGGGAATAAAAAGGAGTGAAACAGTCAGAGGAACAGTGCTGGAGTTTCACTGAAGTCGTTATGCTGTCACTACAATAACCCTGGAGTCTCGTTTTGAAAGATTGTGTGTACTGTATGCACAAAAGCCTTGAAAAGTGTGCACTCTATTTCCCACATATACATCGGGATGTATAAAGAAGTACAGTATATGGACAAGTGTGGGTTTTTTTACTTTGTATTTGGTGAATAAAAAAAAGAAATAAATCAAAATAGTAAATGTGCATATATTTGGGCAGCTTTATAGATATTATACTTTTTTCCAAAAAAAACCCAGCCATTAGGGAGGCACAAGCCAGTGCATTCTTAGTGCCGGTCCCAAGCCCGGGTAAATGGGGAGGGTTGCGTTAGGAAGGGCATCCAGCGTAAAACATGTGCCAAATCAAATATGCGGATCACAAATGAGAATTTCATACCGGATCGGTCGAGGCCCGGGTTAACAACGACCGCCACAGGTATCGTTAGCCGACAGGGTACCGGTGGAAATTGGGCTACTGTTGGCCGAAGGAGGAAAAGGAGAGGAGGAAGACGTCTACAGAGACGGCAGGGAAAGGAGCAGTGTAGGAGAGTGGAGGTTAGGGTTGGTACTTTAAATGTTGGTACTATGACGGGTAAAGGGAGAGAAGTAGCTGATATGATGGAGAGGAGAAAGGTAGATATGCTGTGTGTTCAGGAGACCAAGTGGAAAGGGAGTAAGGCCAGGAACATTGGAGGTGGATTTAAACTGTTTTATCATGGTGTGGATGGAAAGAGAAATGGTGTAGGGGTGATTCTGAAGGAAGAGTACAGTAAGAGTGTAGTGGAGGTGAAGAGAGTTTCTGATAGGGTGATGAACGTGAAGGTGGAAGTTGAAGGGATGATGATAAATGTCATCAGTGCCTATGCTCCACAAGTCGGCTGTGAGATGGAGGAGAAGGAAAGATTCTGGAGTGAATTAGATGAAGTGGTAGATGGTGTACCTAGGAAAGAACGGTTGGTGATTGGGGCGGACTTTAATGGGCATGTAGGTGAAGGGAACAGAGGTGACGAGGAGGTGATGGGTAGGTATGGTTTTAAGGAGAGGAATGTGGAAGGGCAGATGGTGGTAGATTTTGCTAAAAGGATGGAAATGGCAGTGGTGAACACTTATTTTAAGAAGAAGGTGGATCATAGGGTGACGTATAAGAGTGGAGGAAGGTGCACACAGGTGGACTATGTGCTATGCAGGAGATGCAACCTGAAGGAGATTGGCGACTGTAAGGTGTTGGCAGGGGACAGTGTAGCTAGACAGCATAGGATGGTGGTCTGTAGGATGGTTTTGGAGGCGAAGAAGAAGAGGAGGAGAGGGAGGACTGAAAGAAGAATAAGATGGTGGAAACTGAAGGAGGAAGAGTGTAGTGTGAGGTTCAGGGAAGAGGTCAGAGAGAGGCTCAGTGGTGTTAAGGAGGTGTTGGATGATTGGGCAACTACTGCAGGAGTGATGAGGGAGGCAGCTAGAAAAGTACTTGGTGTGACATCTGGAAATAGAAAGGAAGACAAGGAGACGTGGTGGTGGAATGAGGAAGTGCAGGAAAGCATAAGGAGAAAGAGGTTGGCAAAACAGAAGTGGGATAGACAGAGTGATGAGAAAAGTAGGCAGGAGTACAAGGAGATGCGGCAGCAGGTTAAGAGGGATGTGGCGAAAGCCAAGGAAAAGGCATATGAGGAGCTGTATGAGAGGTTGGACACTAAGGAAGGAGAAAAGGATTTATACCGATTGGCCAGGCAGAGGGACCGAGCTGGAAAGGATGTACTGCAAGTTAGAGCAGTAAAGGATGGAGAGGGAAATGTGTTGACTAGTGAGGAGAGTGTGTTGAGAAGGTGGAGGGAGTATTTTGAGCAGCTGATGAATGAGGAAAATCAGAGAGAGAGAAGGTTGGATGATGTGGAGTTGGTGAAGCAGGATGTAGATAGGATTAGTAAGGAGGAAGTGAGAGCAGAGATTAAGAGGATGAAGACTGGAAAGTCGGTTGGACCAGATGACATACCGGTAGAAGCGTGGAGATGTTTAGGAGAGATGGCAGTGGAGTTTTTGACCAGATTGTTTAACAGGATTTTGGAAGGTGAGAAGATGCCTGAGGAATGGAGAAGAAGTGTGCTGGTACCGATCTTTAAGCATAAAGGAGATGTGCAGACCTGCAGTAACTACAGGGGTATTAAGTTGATCAGTCACACCATGAAGTTATGGGAAAGAGTAGTGGAAGCCAGGCTGAGAGAAGAGGTGACCATCTGTGAGCAACAGTATGGTTTCATGCCGAGGAAGAGCACCACAGATGCCTTATTTGCTTTGAGAATGTTGATGGAGAAGTATAGAGAAGGACAGAAGGAATTGCATTGTGTATTTGTGGATTTAGAGAAGGCGTACGACAGGGTGCCAAGAGAGGAGTTGTGGTATTGTATGAGGAAGTCAGGTGTGTCAGAGAAGTATGTGAGGGTGGTGCAGGACATGTATGAGGACAGTGTGACGGCAGTGAAGTGTGCAGTAGGTACGACAGACTGGTTTAGAGTGAAGGTTGGACTGCATCAAGGATCGGCCCTGAGCCCTTTCCTGTTTGCAGTGGTGATGGACAGGTTGACGGACGAGGTCAGACAGGAGTCTCCCTGGACTATGATGTTTGCGGATGATATTGTGATTTGTTGTGAGAGTAGGGAGCAGGTTGAGAAGAGCCTGGAGAGGTGGAGATATGCGCTGGAGAGAAGGGGAATGAAACTCAGTAGGAGTAAGACAGAATACATGTGTGTGAATGAGAGGGAGGGCAGTGGAGTGGTGCGGTTGCAGGGAGAAGAGCTTCAGAAGGTGGAGGAATTCAGGTACCTGGGGTCAACAGTGCAAAGTAATGGAGAGTGTGTTAGAGAAGTGAAGAAAAGAGTGCAGGCAGGGTGGAGTGGGTGGAGAAGAGTGACAGGAGTGATTTGTGATAGTAGGGTATCTGCAAAATTGAAAGGAAAAGTTTATAGGACTGTGGTGAGACCTGCGATGTTGTATGGTTTAGAGACAGTGGCATTGAGTAAAAGACAGGAGGTGGAGCTGGAGGTAGCAGAGCTGAAGATGTTGAGGTTTTCGTTGGGAGTGACGAGGATGGACAAGATTAGAAATGAGTTTATTAGAGGGACAGCGCATGTAGGATGTTTTGGTGACAAGGTGAGGGAGGCGAGATTGAGATGGTTTGGACATGTGCAGAGGAGGGACATGAATTATATTGGTAGAAGAATGCTGAGGATGGAGCCACCAGGTAGGAGGAAAAGAGGAAGGCCAAGAAGGAGGTTCATGGATGTGGTGAGGGAAGACATGCAGGTAGTTGGTGTAAAAGAGGCAGATGTAGAGGACAGGGTGGTATGGAGACGGATGATCCGCTGTGGCGACCCCTAATGGGAGCAGCCGAAAGAAGAAGAAGAAGATACTTTTTCCAAAAAAAGTATAATTTATTTTCAAATGTATTTTATATATGATATATTTATTTACCTGCACTATATGTGTATGTATGTATATATATATATTTGTCTTCTGGATGAAAGGATGTTAAACAGATTGTGACGAGGATATGAGTTCATGCACATCATAGATCCTAGATGTTGATTGACATTACTTAAAAAATAAATTGTAAATCTCACCATTAATTAGCTACAATAACGCAAATTGACTCATTGTGTTGATTAAAAGTCTTCCATCTCTCACCCACCTGCTTTATTTTAATATTTATTTACTCAATAACTAGAAAAAAGGTCCACATGCTTTTATACACATCGCTAACATCATTAAACAGCTTCAGTTTACATCTTTTTACCCAATTAATGCACATATATTCACAATGTCCCTGCTTAATTTAGCAAACAAGACATTTTCTTCGGCTTTAGTATCTAACCCTGGAACCTCATCCTTGATCTCACCAATGTTTCTCTTTTTTCTATTCTGCTATATCACCGTTATTCACTCAATAATGAATTTAGAACAGCGTATTTATGTATTCATGAAGTAATTCGTATTAGCCGTTTATATAAAATAGAGGGCTTTATACCAGCAAAAGGTCTCTTTATGCATGATTTGTTAAATCTGATTACATTTGTATAGTCGATGTACATTTTCCTGTTTTTTGTGTCATGGTTTTTAAATACTTTTTTCTTTGGAAAATTCTCTATAAATTCAGCCCCTGGCAATATACTGTATAATTGTCTTATTGATTTGCTCTTTTAGAGTGATTCAGAATTGTTATCAGATCTACTGATTGATTTAGGAGGACTAAGAGACCATTATTTTTAATAAAAGAGATTCATTCATAAATCATGTAGAACGTGTAGAAAAATAATTTTCATTTAAATTGGACATTTAGTGATTTTTGTGTTTAGCACTGTTACTTATTAAAATGCCCTCCAGCAATTATGTTTAGATTTGTTTCTGTCTGTCCATTAATTTTGACTCTTTTAGGTCTTCTGTGGAACATCAGCAAGTGTATCACTACCATTACAGTAATACAGGGGAGGCAGTAGCTCACTACATAAGAAGTGATAGCTCAGTGGTTAAGGCTCTGATTGGAAGATTCAGGTTCAAGCCCCGATATTGCCTTGTTGCCTCTGAGCAAGGGCCTTAACCCTCACTGCTCCAGGAATTCAGTATAATGGCTTACCCCATGATACATGATACTTGGATATGCGATGAAAGCGTATTTGTAAGTATATGTATATGTGCCAAATCTAACTATACATGCGATAAGCATAAAGCACCTTTCTTAACTTGTTTTTAAAAAGATGGAGGAAAAATGGCATTTATTTTGTAAAACTAAAGCACCTAGAATAACTAGCAAAACCAAGTTGGCAACATGTACCTTACCATAAATCATTTCTCATGAAGAGAAGTAGTGCAACCTTGCTACGCAATGCATTGCTAACTTTCTTTTTGTATATACAGTAATCTCCCGTACATCGCGGTTTTTCGTTTATCGCAGGCGGT
Source organism: Silurus lanzhouensis (assembly GCA_039877035.1). NCBI lineage: Eukaryota > Metazoa > Chordata > Actinopteri > Siluriformes > Siluridae > Silurus > Silurus lanzhouensis. Next base: position 17,099 of record JBCEWE010001424.1, read on the forward strand.
TTTGAAACGTAACCACCGTGAAAAACAAAAGATTACTGTATATACAAAAAGAAAGTTAAATAAGATTAAATAAGATAAATGAAAGCTACCCCAAAAATGCTATTTCATGTATACCTTACAGTATACATGAAATAGCATTTTTGGGGTAGCTTTCATTTATCTTATTTAATCTTATTTAACTTTCTTTCTCTGTATCGTGCTATCCGTGAGAAACCGGGAAAATCAGTGAAACAAATTAGTTAACTGGCAAATGTAATTTTGCGATAAACCGGGGCGCCAGATTCGAACCGCGGTAAAGCGGGAGATTACTGTACACCATACGATCAATAGTATGTGCACACCTAACCTTCACTTTTGTACATAGGCTTTCTGGTGTCACAAACCTGAAATCAAAAAAAGATCTAGAATATCATTGTATGCTCTAGAATTAACATTTCCCATTACTTGAACTAACATTTGACAAAATCTTATTGAAAACTTTTGAAATTAGAATAAACAGAGTTCATTCACAAATGTTCTTGGGGCTGAACTTGCATAAATATGGCACAGCTTCATTCCAAAATCTAGTGGAAAGACTTCCTGGAAAAGTGGAAGTTATTATAACAGCAAACGTTTGCATTCAGACCAAACTTTTAACATGTAAAATGTCTTCTGACCGGGTTCTCTTCAGCACTGGTGTACACGTATATGGTATTGATGTATATCTAATGTATAATGCATGATGTATATCTACACTATATTATGCTCTGAAGGTAGGATTACTGAGGGGTGCCTTCAGAATTTCAGGAGACTGTAACGACTCCTGTGGCCCAAGCACTCAAAATGCACCAATCGTTTTTATCTTAACTTTTAACAGATCTTCTTTCTAATATGCCTCTTTCAGTCTGTTCTAAAATACTGCTAAATGACCAGAGCAAGTGATGGTATGATGCAAACATTTCAATAACATGTTTCAATGTTTAAAACCTTTCCTGAAAAATTTGATTTACAACATCCATATTCAGCAAGATATGAATTAGAAGGAAATTAAATATTTTGGTATTTTAAGTTTTTCACTATTTCCTTCTGGCAAATCTTGGATCCCCTATCCTAACAAGATAGCATCCTTGTTAATGAGTTATATAATGCTTAAGAAATATCTTTCATTCGGTTTGAAACCATGCCACAGCATCTGATGGAATATGTGATCCAGTGTGATCTGATCAGATTAGAGTCTATAAGAGGAAAGTCTTGGTGTACTGATTATGGTCTGATTATGTTTTTGAACATATGTGTATTTCCAGATGGGAATTAACTATCACTTTAGTTCAAACCTTAATAAAATAAACTATCCTGACATATTTTGGGAATAAATCAGGAATATCAAACACTACATAAAGAATATTTTGTAAAACTTCAGGAATATCTAACACTACATCAGGAATATCTAATAAAACCTCAGGAATATCTAACACTAAATCTGGAATATCTAACACCGCATCAGGAATATTTAACACTACATTCACATTTATAGCATTTGTCAGATGCCCTAATCCAGAGAGACTTTCAACTAAGCAGTTGAGGGTTGAGAACCTTGAATATACATCCAGAATATCTAAAAAAAAAAAAAAAAAAAAAAAGGAATATCTAACACTACATCAATAATATTTAATAAGATTTCCGGAAAATCTAACACTATGTCAAGAATATCTAACACTACATTCACATTTATAGCATTTGGCAAACGCCCTAATCCAGAGCGATTTACAACTATGCAGTTGAGGGCCTTGCTCAAGGGCCCAGCAGTGGCAGCTTGGTGGTGCTGGGATTTTAAACTTGTGATCTTCTGAGCCAGAAACCAATGACTTAACCACTAAGCTACCACCTCTCATCAGTACATCAGAAATATCAAACATTACAACAGGAATATCAGATAAAACCTCAGGAATTTCTTACACTACATCCAGAATATAATTAAAAAAACCCTTAGGAATATCTAACGCTACATCAATAATATTTAATAAAATATCCGAAATATCTAACACTATGTCAAGAATATCTAACACTACATCAGGAATATCTAATAAAAACTCAGATAGACAGTATATCGACAAAGGTTTGTGGACACTTGATCATTAAAACCAGATGTTAACCTTTAATCTGTATAGTAAAGTTAGAAACATAATTGTACAGCATATCTTTGTATACTGTAGCATTACAATATTCATTAAGTGTACCTAAGAACCTTAATGATGTTCTAACATGACAATTTCCCTGTACACAAAGCAAGCACCATTAAGACACCATATTGTGTTAAGCAACCCTTCCCCAACTCCAGTCAACTGCTTTGTTACTTGTTTTTACAGATTTTCTTACAGCACATGGAGAATAAACCCGAAATGACTTGTTCAACAAGCACATATGGGTGCAATATGATAATACTGTAAAAATATGTAATAAATAGATCAGGAATATGTAACAATATCTACTGTGGTGAGAGGGAATATATTCTCTGCCATGGGTTATGACAAAAAGCTTTAAATCGTTCCATTTTTCACTGTTAACTGTACTTGAAATCTGTCAAACCGCACAAAATTAGTTTCTTTCCAGACAAGTGGTAAGGAAATAGGCGGAATAAATGTGTGATTTCTCAGGATTTGTGCACGGTCGTCCTATTAGATTGATTTAACCTATTTCACTAGCACTTGTCATGAAATAAACTAACCGGCTGCCACATTTCTGGCTTGTTAGGACTCACTAGAGTAAATGCTGCAGCCGGAAAATAAATAGGATACGTTTGTAAAACAGAAAAGTACATCAGAATGCACACACCTCGTCTCTGTACCACTTGTTTACTGTATTCACATACACACACATACATACAAATCCATTTTTCACTGTGAAGGACTGAAGTCAGGTGCACAGTTTATTCCAACCCTTGTGCCATGTATTTTCAGGATAGACTCCAAATCCACTGTCCAGGATAAATACTGAATGAAGGAATTTAATATCACACATCCTTCAATGGCTGCTGTAATTTTTTTTATGTACCGTATTTTTCGGACAATAAGCCGCTACTTTTTCCCACGTTTTAAACCCTGCGGCTTAAACAACGAGCGGCTAATTTATGGATTTTTTTCTGGGTTTTTCCCAGTTTTCCCAGAGCGACATAACATTAGACCAATGAAATTTCCGAACGAAATGAAAAAAACGCACCTCACCTGTGTTCTGAGCTGCACGGCGTCAGGAGAAAAAACCACGACGATGCCAAAAGATAAACTCCAGAGAGAAATAGTTGTGAAAGGAAGGAGGAAGACAGTGAACAATACATTTCTTGGTTGGCTACTGTTTAGATACAAGCCGTTGTAACGCGTTGAGTCTGGGTGAAGGGAGAGCTCGCTAACTCCAGTTGCAACAGAAATCATATAAGCACAGACAGGTTTCCAAAACTCGTGCTTTTTTATTATTCTTGGCAACCGCGTTACGGGTTAGTCAAAGAAACTTAGAAATGAGCATCAGAAAATAATAAGGACATATTCCTCGTTTTAAACACGCAGTAATATTGGAAGAATGCAGTAGCAGGCTATTCCCAAAATACCACTATGCTCCTAAAGCAGGGGTTTTCAACTGGTTCTGTGCCAGGGACCACCATTCTGACTAACAAGTAATCCGTGGCCCACTATTGTGTGTGTGTGTGTGTGTGTGTGTGTGTGTGTGTGTGTGTGTGTGTTGGGTGGGTGGGGGGGGGGGGGGGCGTGAATGTGTACGTATATGAAACGTTAGCAAAGCATAGGCTTGATAGGTGCAAAGCTAGCCTATCCTGTGTCAGTTCTGGAAATGTTTGGAAAAATAAATTATGGAAAAAATTTGATTTTAATAGTGAAATCATGTAGGCTGTCACGGACCACATGCAATGCCGCCGCGGACCACCAGGTGGCCGCGGACCACCGGTTGAAAACCCTGTACTAAAGTAAGCTCAACATATTTCACCCGTGTGTAACGTGTCTTTCGTTAAAGCCTGTGTAAAGTTCATTAGTGTAGACACCTTATAGACAGGTGAGGCTTATTTATGTTAAAAATAAAAATATTTGTCAAATTTTATAGTGCGCTTTATAGTCCGGAAATTACGGTACTTTTCTTTTAAAAAAATACACATTCCTTCGTTACCAGAGTATGAATTTCTATGCAATATATTAAGTAATTACATTTATTCGTTAGGTAGCACTGTACTTAAATCAGATATACTTCTTTAATGGAAATCAATGCATGGGTTTAGAAACAGCTGCAGGAATCATTGTGTGTAAACCATGTCACACAGCACACTGCAGATTAAAGCTCTATAATGCAAAGAAGAAGCCATATGTGAACATGATCTGGAAAAGTGGAAAACTTGAAAGGCATATAGGTTTTCAAGAAAAAATGCTTCTATTCAGATAATCTCTTTTTCAGGAAAGGCCTTGCATATTTCAGCAAGACAACGCTAATTGCATACTGCTTCTTTTTTGCATTACAATAGCATAACTTCGTAGTAGAAGAGTCAGAGTGCTGAACTGGCCTGCCTGCAGACCTTTCACCATTTGAAAACATTTGGCACATAATGAAAATGAAAATACAACAAAGGACATCCAGAACTGTTGAGCAGCTAGAATCCTGTATCAGGCACATAAGGGTTAACATTCCTTTTTCAAACTTCAGCAAGTGGTCTTCTCAGTTTTCAAACGTATATGGATAAGAGGAGGTGCTTTTTTTGGACGTATTTTTACCATGAAATTTAAAATTACCTAAATACGTATATGGTACATTTAATATGTTTTCTATGTTCTGCTGTGAATTAAATCTGGTTTATGCCATTTACAAATCATTGCATTTTATTTTAATGTCTATTTTACACAGCGTCCCAAGTTTTTTGTTTTTTATTTTTTGGAATGAGGCTGTAAATAATTTGTCAGTATATATATATATATATAAAAAAAAAAATCTCAGGTCAGCATGAAGCCAAGAGAATCGAGCTCGGCTTCCTGTGGATGGATGGCCATTTAATAATCACCTGAAGGAATCCACTTTAGCTAACAATATTGTGCAAACCTTTTGTGGAGGTAATTACTTATCATTGATAAAAGGCCAAAGATACAGTATAGGGTAGCGAGCAATAATAGATTTGGTGTAATTGAAAAATGAAACAGTCTTCATCCTAACACCCTGAGTAAGCACACTACTTTGGGCTGACGCTTATTGATTTATTTAAACGTCCGTGGTGAATAATGACCTCGCTGCTAAATCAGATTTGTGCAAAGTGCTTATTTTATTTATTTATTTTTGTATTTATTGTTCAATTAGACAGACCCTGAGGAATAATTCCACATGGATGTAAAATAAATAGATTAATAAAGCCAAAGAAGCTTACCTTCTCCAAATAGACCCATCCTATCGAATTGAGATAATGATTCTTTTTTTGTTTCTAGGAACCGGGATCTTATAAAACATGAATTCATATGCTAAGATCGCAGAAGGATTTAGCAATGTATCAATTAACAGGAGCTGGATCCGATGTGCGATTGTTTGCTAAGCTTGTGTTTTCTCACAAGCGTAATAAGTGCAGTGATTCCGCTTACACTAGTAATATCATTACAAACTGATTGACTCATTAAAAACCGTCTACCTTCAAGCGGTTGTATATTCGGCTAAACAGTGACTCGGTGTGAAAGGAAAATCCTGTTATATAACTGAACAGTGAGTCTTCCATATTTTAGCTGCCATTGTTCCAGATTGTGTTTGTTCATGTTGTTCATGCGGATGTTTGTTAGTCCCTGCATACTATCCATTTATACAGTATATAGGCCATGGATTCAAAGTAGGGCTCTGCTTTGATCATGTTGGATAGCTATGGGTGTGTACACTTTATTTTGTGTGTACTTGTGTTTTTTAACTCTCTCATTAACGCACCCTAAAGGCACTCATTTTATTTATTAACGCTTAACCAAATAGTTAATGCTTTGCGTGTCATCCTTGCGCAGGGGCCATGCTAATCTTCCCTGTATCGTTCCAATTTTAGTATATGTGCTGCCGTAGCAAGCCAAACCATGTATTTCCAATCCTACTGTACCACTTGGTTTGTAGAAATATAAAAATCCCTATTTTTTTCTAGACAAAAAAGCTAACAATTTTTTTTCCACATGCATACCCTCTTTGTCCAATGTTTGTTTCATCCAGACAGACTGATCTATAAAGACTTTATTCATTAAAGAAATAATTCAACAATTCAACGTATTTCCACATCTGAAGTGGGCTTTGATGCCAGATGAGACGCTTCATCCTTCATCAATAAAAGAAATCTCTTTTTGGACATTAATGAAGAGAAAGCCTGAGACAAAGAAAAGGCAGAAGAAGGAAATAAAGCACAATCGGATGAAAAGCGGCACGTAGAAACGGTTATAAAGAAACAATTATCCTTAAAGTGTACCAGGTAAAAACTAAAAAGGCTCTTCAATTACATGTTTCAGCAAAGCCCGAAAGCCTACTAACAGCTCTGATGTATTAAGAGAGTCTTAATGATTTGCAAAGAATCGCGTTTGAAGCGGTACTTGTTTTATTCTGTTATGAGGATCTCTGTGTTAAAAGGCTATAAAGACAACAAGCACGGAATGCTAACAACATGGAGCTCAGTGAAAAATGCTTGGCTCAGGCTAGCATGTTTGAAAAAAGGGTTTGAGATTACGATTTGAGATTTCCAGAAATAGCATTTAGGCAGTATTATAGTGATGGAACAGCGTAAAGGCGGTACATCATAATTCTAACAGCTCAATAAATAGTGCATAATTATTTCATCCTTTCTGTCTTTTTTAATGCTAAAAGAAATTGCAAACTCAGTCTAACCGAATTCCCAGAGGTTTCTTTTCTTTCTTTCTTTTTTTTTTTGACACATTTTAATTGTTTCTTTTTTCTATATTTTCTTGTTTATTCCTCAGGCTACAGATTGGATGTTTTGCACACACTGGATTACGTAAACCTGTGAATTAAAACACATTCCCATTCAAGCGAAATAAGAGATTTATGCTAATCCTGTGCTGAACTAATCCCATGAAAATGCAAAACACCCCCCAAAATTTCCCTTTTATGTGATGTATGAATAACTTTGTACTATAATTTGTTTATTATGAAGACTTTGTTCATATCCAGTTGCATCACTAATAACTTTAGTGTAATTGTTTATTACACTATGACACTTTATGACATTAACATCTATTTTTATTGGAATTTTAAATACTGGTTGTAGGGGAGTTTTGGTTTTAAGTTGGTTTCAGGGAAATTAAATTTTACCATCTCATTAATTATGTATTAACCTCTATCTTGCATCCTAGCTAATCTTTGGAAAGTTTCCAACCTTGTATATCAACCCTTACATACTGTTCATATTCCCTGCCTTGACAGTAAAGTCGGGGTCAATCTGGACCCGACCCAAAAAGAATACCCTCATAATTAGTCTCTAAAATTACGAACCACAGATCTTATGAAAAACATTATAAATAACCTATTTGACAGGTTTCAGAGAGCAGGGAAGAGTGTACTTTTTAGGTTTACACCACTTGTTTTTAAACCACTATTATCGCACAATGTGACGTCCTGTTTTACCTAAAACATGAATGATGGTAATATATTTTATAGAAAGCAAAATGGGCAGAAACATTTTAGAACTGTTTATTATATAACCGTGTACAAACATCTCCCATGACCAACAGACCAACAGGTGTATGTTTCAGCAGGAACATGGGCAAATCTGGTGACGGTTCTCTGGACAATTTCAAGCTTCCCCTTGAACACTGTTAACATTGTCCCATAGAATGCACACATGCATGGCATGTACAGGTTTCACAGTTACAAGATTTCCACTATTTTTCTTGATTTAAGACACACTGGTAAAGCTATAAATCAATTGTAATAGATAAGAGTCAAATCTGACCCAGAAGAGCCTTAATTTACAAAATATTGAAGCACCTGTACAGTAGTACAGTACCTGTATAATATTAAAAAAAAGAATTTTTTGTGTATTTTGGGTCACTTTAGGAAAAGTTACCAAACTTCAGGCCAAAAGAATGATATTTAGGGTATTTTCTATTGCTGTCAAATGTAAAAACAAGTCCAATTTGACCTGAACAGTACAGTATGTAAGGGTTAACTTGGTAAAGATTTGTTAACCAGGTGCAAAACTGCAAAACATAAAGAAATCCTCCACTAGTGTTTTTATATGTTGAATGCTTTTATTGCTGTAATTAGTTGATTCTACATATTTTCAGGGTCATATGACATCACTACAATACCAGAAAGCAATTTTCCTTACTGTGCTGATTGCTTTGGTATGCTTTGGTCACATGCTTATGTCACTGTAGTTTTACTTTGCATATTATGGTGGTTGATGAGAATATGACGCCATGTGCATTTTTTAATAAAATATCCTGAAAGCAACTCTTCCCACTGTGCTGAATATTTTGATTTCATTGGTCAACAAGCCTTTGATGTCACCATATTACCAAGAAATCACGTTTTGTGATTTTACATTTTCAGTGGTTGTCAAATATGTTGTTTTTCTAGTGTTGCCTCAAACTGTGGAGACATTCTCCAGCTTGTGATTATTATTTTCTTTCATTTCCTTGTGTCTTTTTTAATGGACTAAAGAGTCAAACATAAAAGTGATCTAAGGGGACTATATTTCAATAATTGATGTAGTTCATTGTTCCATAATGCTGAACATCAGACCTTCTTAAGGAGTTTTTTCAAAGTGACAGGCACACAGTGATTGTGTTCTCATCACAGCTTCTGGTTTAACTCAATTTATGTTTTCATTTTAAAGTAGTAAGGAAAAGCATGGTTTTCTGAAATGTAGTGGAGTTAGAGGTAAGATATTAGACTTGTTTTTAAAACTCCGCCAAAAGGAAAAATGCTCTGAGAAAAACAGATACTTGAAAAATATATTTGAGTACAGTAACACGATGAAAAATAAGACTTTCTTGTCTATTTGTACAGCAATTTTCAATATAATTTTTTTACTAGCTGTAGTTTCATTCAGCCTTTATCTTTAACACAAAAAAAGTCTTGATCCCTGTCTTCTTTACACCAAGGTTCCAATTTGCCATTTTGAGAGAATTGTGGTCTGTATTGTAAATATTTCCTATATTTTACGCAAGAGATGCCACCTGAAAGAGATTATAGACTTTAAGGTGTCGGCAGGGGACAGTGGGGCTAAACAGCATCAGATGGTGGGCTGTAGGATGGCTTTAGAGGTAAAGAAGAAGAGGAGGAGAGTAAGGACAGATTACAAATGTAATATAAATATAACTCTTGAATTCTACAAAGCAAACTTGGAAAGTGCTAATTTAAGTGTTTCAGGAAGAGGTAGGTCTTCAGTCGTCGCTTGAAGATAGTCAGGGACTCTCTTACAAACATCTAGCGGAAGTTCATTCCACCACCTTGGTGCAGAACAGAGAAGAGCCTTGAAGTATACTTACCTCTCTTTCTGAGAGAGGTTGGTAGCAGTCAAGCAGTGCTGGAGGATCTCAGACAGCGTGGTGCAGTGCGAGATATGATGAGGTCTCAAAGGTAAGATGGTGATGGTCCATTTTTGGCCTTGTAGGCATGCATCAGTGTTTTGACTCTGATACGTGCAGCTACTGGAAGCCAGTGAAGGGAGTGCAGCAGTGGGGTGGTGTGAGAACTTGGGCAGATTGAACACAAGTCGTGCAGCTACGTTTTGGATCATTTGCAGTGGATGAATAGCGTTCACAGGAAGACCTGCCAGCAGAGAGTTGCAGTAGTCGAGTCTTGAAATGACAAGAGACTGAACAAGCACCTGGGCAGCCTGTGTGGACAGAAATGGTTAAATCCTTTCGGATGAGTAAAAGACAGGAGGTGGAGCTGGAGGTAGCCGAGATAAAGATGATTGAGATTTTCATTGGGAGTGACGACGATGGACAGGATTAGAAATTAGTTTATTAGAGGAACAGCACATGTGGGACGTTTTGGAGACAAGGTGATTGAGATGGTTTGCACATGTGCAGAGGAGGGACATGGGGTATATCGGTAGGAGAATGCTGAGGATAGAGCTGCCAGGAAGGAGGAAAAGAGGAAGGCTAAAGAGGAGGTTCTGGATATGGTGAGGGAAGACATGCAGCTAGTTTGTTTGAAAGAGGCAGATGTAGAGGACAGAGCAGTATGGAGATGAATGATCCCCTGTGGTGACCCCTAATGGGAGCAGCTGAAAAAAGAAGGAGGTAGCACACATTTATGTGCCTCTAGCAAGAAATTGTTACATTCTTTATAATTATACACAATTTAGTATTTTTGCACAATGGTCTATATTATATGTTTAGATAATAGATTAAGGTCAAACATCTCTTGCTTTAAGTTCTTTATAAACAGTAATAGCAGGAGGTTCTGACCTACAGGAGATCATGGCATCCAACATCAGCAGAACGCATCGGTACCTCGGACAGCTCAGGTGGTTATACATAAAAAGATTGGCAGATTTCCCCTTTTTCATCAGGGTGCCTTTAGATAATATACAAATAAACATTCTGAATCATAGATTTTAGTAGGCTATCGGTTGACAATGTAGGCCTGGGCTGCTCTGTCTTTGCTGGTCCCTGGATGTAAAAGAGTAGCATTCTTCTGAATGATAGCTGATGTCTGACTGATGTAGTGAGTTATGTCAAGTTAGAAGTCTATAGTAAATTGATCAAGATTTTTAAAACATTTTTAATTTTAAAATTAATCAAATATTATTTGGGCAATCTGAAGACCTAAAGGTGTTTGAGGTCTTTATACATGAGACAGGGTTGGCCAGTTTACGTCTTTTTTTTTTAGGTCAAAGCAACAAGGTGCCCTCTATAAGGCTTTTCTGTGATTTAGCAAATTGCCTACCCTACAAAGGCTTTACATTTTGCCTGCAAATGCATGCACTCTGCAGTTACTTAAAGCCATTAGACGTCTCTTTGAGCTTCTTGTCCAGGTCTATCATTACAAGCCAGCCTATACTGTGTTTCCAAGAAGGCTCTTTATGTGCTGCTCTTAAATACTACATTGCCACCATGCACTTGAGGTGAAAACCTCAATAGCAATGCTAAAATGAATTATTTTTTATAATATATTTGATATTTCCACTAGTGCAGGCTAATTGACTAGTAAGAATATCATATAAGTTTTGGACTAAGACAATAGCATGTGTGGGTATTTAGTTCCCAATCTAGGTGTGTGTTAAATCAGAGGGCTGGACTACTGACACATTGCATTACTTGCCATTATTTCAAGAGAAATCATATGTGTAAATTTCG
>JBCEWE010001427.1:0-28391 GCA_039877035.1 Silurus lanzhouensis
TTCCGAGTGATGAACACAGTTATGGGAGTTGCTGGTGCTGCTTTTTCTTCTGGGTAAAAAGTTTTTTATAAGCAGACATGTTACCCTCGATTGCATTTGAGAACTGCAACAAATGAAGAATATGGGGGTCCATTCTTGAGCTAGTTGCTGAAGTTCTTGGACAGTCTGACAAGGGTTGCAAGGCGCTCGAGTGTTCGGCCAACCTCCTAAATTTTTTATTTTTTTTTATATCTGTTAGTATTAAAATGGGTCTCACACTGGTTCTCTAAACACATTCCTATGTTGTCTGTTTAGTGTCTATAGGATCTTTATGATGTGAGTATGTAAGGTACACAGAAAGTGTTTGTCTGGGTTCACACATCCCTGGTTACTATGTTTTCTTACTCAACCAGGAACAGTTTAAGCTCGGGTTTAATCCAGTGTGTACATATACTTGTCTGTTATCTGATAAAGATAAAGATTGATAAAGGACTTGTTTATTTGATCCTTTAGTGACACCTTTTTGTCTCCCGAAACTCAGTTACACTTTTTGCCAGATCCTCGACTGATGCTGCCATGTTTTTCTGCCTGTCGTTCCCACTAATAGGTAACCAGGTACTTGTTTATTCTTCATGTCTGTGTTTGAAATACAAAGGGGAAAAATTATTTCATTATTGTTTTGATTTCTAACGAAAATAAAGTCACTGTCAGAAGTGGGATTTGAACCTACGCCTCCATGTGGAGACCAGAACACTCAGTTTCCTGGAAGGTACAGAACCTTGAGTCTGGTGCCTTAGACCGCTCGGCCATCCTGACATACAAGCATGTGTTTCTTATCCCTCAGTGGCTGATAAACCTATTTTTACAAATTTCTGTCTAGTTTAGAGAACAATTCATAAACAATTGAACAATTCTGAAATAATGTCATCTTCACTGCTCAACAGTTGAAGGAGTTTTTGTCGTGTCTATACCATGCTACCAGAACACCTTTTCCACAAAATAACTAAGGCATTTAAAAAAAACAAAATTATTTTGCAGAAAACACACTGATCAAAATTAGAGAACAACAATGACTGTAGCATGGAAAAACATTACAACAAAATTTTCTGAAGGTTATAACAGTCAGCAATTAGTAGGAAGTGTACAGGCCACTGCTCTGAATGACTTTAGCACATCTGCGGTTACAGGACAGCACTAGTCTCTCACACTGCTCTGGTGTGATTTTGGTCCACACTTCTTTCAGTCTCCTTCACAGTTCAGTGACTGTAGTGGGTTTCTTGGCCATAACTTTTTCACCAAGGGTTTTCCAGAGGTTCTCTATTGGGTTGAGATCAGGACTCTGTGCAGGCCATGTCATTATTTCAATGTTTTCAGTTTAAAGGAACTGCTTTACCCATTTTGCTGTGTTACACTGTGGGTTCAGTCTTTCTCCAGTTTGTCGCGGAACATAATGTTTTCCATCGAACCCAAATAAATTAAACCTGCTTTCATCACTGAAGTGAACTTTGGACCAGTTCCCCTCTGTCCACACAACATGCTTAGTCTAGCCTTTTGACTCTTTCTGCTAATAAGAGGTTTGGTCACTGCAGAGTCGGCTTTCAGTCCAAATGCTCTTAAACGTCGAGACACTGTATGATGAGACAGATCCTTACCCTGTTCAGTGCTGAACTGGTGAGCAATTCCAGCTGCAGTGTGGAAACGATTGCCCATTGAGATCCTCCGCAGTATCCTGTCCTCTCTTGTATTTGTCTTCCGTGGACGACCAGCCTTCTTGGCGGACTTGAATGAGTTTGTGATGTTGTAAAGATTCAATATTCCTAAAATCACAAATTTGAAACGACCAACTTGTCTTGCTATGGCTGATAGGGTCATCCCTTTGGCCTTCATCTGGACAACCTGCTGCCGGAGGCTTTCAATCACTTTGGAACGGCCCACCATCTTGCAGAGTCAGTGAAACTGGAATTAGGCTGCCAGTTAAATAGGGGTTGACAGAAATCAAGGAAATTAACACCAGGTACCAGATTAACACCAATAACTGGGAGGTATCTGAAAGTGTTCTCTAATTTTGATCAGTGTGTTTTCTGCAAAATAATGTTTTTTTTTTAATGCCTTAGTTATTTTGTGGAAAAGGTGTTCTGGTATCATGGTATAGACAGAACAAAAACTCCTTCAACTGTTGAGCAGTGAAGATGACATTATTTCAGAATTGTTTAATTGTTTGTAAATTGTTCTCTAATTTTGATCTCCAGTGTATTTACAGACTGTTAAGCATAAAACCAGAGTAGTAGCTTGGTAGAAGAATCAACTTTTTTGGGATTTCAACCTCTTTGGTGCTGTGAGAGAACAAGCAGCAAGCGAGATCCACGCTATCAATGATACAGAGTTCAGTGTTCTACAGCTCTTGTTCACCTGCACACAGTTTATTCAGTGTAAAACTTGGGCTCTTCCGGGATTTGAACCCTGGACCTCTCGCACCCTAAGCAAGAATCATACCCCTAGACCAATGAGCCAAGCAAACGCAATTGAGATTGATTCACAACTGGAACGACTCTGCACACGAAGTTGAAGGGAAGGCGAGAACCCAACAGCTGGAGGTCCATGGATCTTTTTGTTTCCTGTTATGCAAAGTAAAATCCTGGATCAAAAAACCTGAATCATATCCCTAGACCAAAAAGCCTTCTTGTGGAAGAAGTGTCTACTGATATGTCACTGCATAGTTCATGTGCTTTGCTGCATATGTCTTCAATTTAAACACATAGATAAAACTTAATGTGTCCAGCCAAAGCTGCTTCTGTAACTGCAGGAAACAGAAAGATTCATTAGTGATTTGAACTTGCAAATACATGTCTCCTGTTCTCCATGCTAGCATTTTGGAACAGTTACTGTGAAAAGAGAGCATTTCCACATTTAAATCATATGGGTCAAACTCCCATCATGCAGATTACAAACATTTTCTTTGAAATGAGTCCAGGGATCTTAGCAGGCATAAATGGCTGGAAGCCCTGAAGGTCAGCAATTCCTATATTTTTTAATAGGGCTCAACATTTCAGTATTATCCCTAATGACCTCTCCTAACCATGCAGAATCTAACAGATCCACTTTAAATGACCACTTCTACCCAATCAGTAACACAAAAAATTATTGTTGACTCAAGCCTCTTAGACAGATGAAGTAGTGCATGGACCCCAACTGGTGAGACAGAGTAGCTTTAACTGAGAGAAGCCACAAATATCATCTAGTCATTTGTGAAATATGGATCTGAAGAGTGAGACTACTTGTCCAGTGCACATAGGGATGAGTTTATGTTGTATACCAAACGTTCGGCGGTCAATTATTTTCTTTAACAGACTGTTGCTAATAATAATTGACCGCTGTCTGTCTGTCAATACTATGAATGGTAACAAATAAATCACAATAATTTATAATAAAAAAAAAAACTTTTGTAATTGATTTATTCTTTGAATTGCAATGCATTGATCTTAGTGAGGTTCGTACACACTCATAGCCATAAATGCAATGGTTTTAATAATTGACATAATCTTTTCTTTCGGTGTTTCAGTTTTCGGTTTTGGCCTTGGTTTTCCCATTTTTGGTTTTTGGTTCCGGCCAAGAATTTTAATTTCGGTGCATCCCTAAAATATTATCGTTGGTGTGGCCCTCTGACACAATTCAGGTTTCTCATGTGGCCCCTTGTAAAAACGTTTTGCCCACCACTGGTCTAGGGTATGGTTCTTTGGGTGCGAAAGGTCCCGCGTTCAACTCTGAGACGAGTCTTAGTTTTACCCTGAATAAACTTTGTGTGGGTAAACAAAAGCTGTAATAATGCTGTATGGCTGATAACTTGGTTCTCGCTTGCTACACGTTCCCTCACACCACCAAAGAGATTGAAATCCTTCAAGGGCGATTTCTTCTCCTGAAGCTACTGAGCCCAAAATTGCCTGAACACCTTGAAATTACTCTGGTTTTATGCTAAACAGTCTGTAAATTGATTACAAAGAAACAAAAAGAATCTTGGACCTCTGGCTGTTTGGATCTCGCCTTCCCTTCACCTACATGTGCGGGGTGTAGTGTCAATCCAGTGGTAAATCAATGCTAAGTGTTGGACTGAATAGTCTAGCTCTTCTCTGATCTTACATTTTAGGTAGCACCATGTAACGGTTTTAAAATGTTAGCATGGAGAAGAGAAGACATGTGTTTCCAATGTACAGTGGCATTTTATTACAAAAGTTAAAATGAAGTTCAAATCTCTAATGAGCCTTTCTGTTTCTTGCAGTTACAGAGGGCAGCTTTGACTGGACACCTTAAAGATTTCAGTTAATTTACAGCAAGGCTTGTTGGTCTAGGGGTATGATTCTCGCTTCGGGTGCGAGAGGTCCGGGTTCAACTCCCGGACAAGCCCAGATTTTACAGGAAACAAGCTTAGGGTGGGTGAAAAGTGCTATCAGAACACTTTTGGTGATAACTTGTTTCTAGCTTGCTGCATGCTCCAGAGTGAGTGTTGGCTAGACACTATTAAGACCTTTGCCATGCAACCTGTGCTCCCTTCTCCTGGCTCATTGGTCTAGGGGTATGATTGTCGCTTTGGGTGCGAGAGGCCCCTGGTTTCAAATTCCGGGAGAACCCAACTTTTGCCCACAATAACCTTTGTTGGGGTGAACAAGAGCTATCAGACAACTGTATCGCAACAATTATATGATAACTTGGTTCTCACTTGGTGCTTGTTACCTCATAGCACCAAAGATGTTGAAATCCCATGAGAGCGATTTCTTGTCTTTAATATACTGAGGCCATAATTAACAACTTTTAAATTACTTAGATTTTTTGCTGAACATTCTGTAAATAGATTACAAAGAAACAAAAAGAACCTTGGACCTCTGGCTGTTTGGATTTCACTTTCCCGTCACCAACACGTGCAGGGTGTCAGAAGTCAGAAGTAATTATCTATGGGTTTAACTTGAAAAAATGCTACTGCAGTGTTATAGAGCTGCGTTCTGACAAAACAATCTGCAGGGAAATTGTCAGAATCAAAAGCAGAAACTGAGTAGGCAGGATTTGAACATGGCGCAGGTAGACCCTAATGGATTTCAGGACCATCATCTTGTCCCCTCATCCATGCATCAACCCAATTGCCATCACAATTTCCTTGTAGAGCTCCATTTTCATTTGTAGGGAAATTTTGTTGATTGCTCTGATCATTTCATCTTGCAAAATAGTCCAACCAATATGAAGGAAAATAGTAGGATCATTCCAGTCAATTCCCCACTCTGAGCTGGAAAGGGGACTGAGGTATGAAACTGGTAACATTTAGCAGAGGATGGTTTCGATCCCTCAACCTCTGAGTTATGGGCCCTGCACGCTTCCGCTGCACCACTCGACTGACTCCAAACATCCAACATGGGACTCATGTCTTGTGTCAAAGAGCGTCTCAGATCTACTCTTCTGGGTTCCAAACAGTGCTGGGAAACGCAGTGGGGTTCTTATCAATATTAGATTAAGCTTCACTTGAATTTGGCTTATAATGTAATGGATTCATTCAGAGACCATGCTTAGCTATCATGATAGGGGAATGCAGGGAATTTGTAAGAAACGGAGATCACAAATGTAGTAGGCATGATTTTAACATGGTGCAGGGGGACCACAACGGATTTCAGGTCTGCCACCTTATCCTCTCAGCCATGATTATGGAAGGTTTTCCATGACCCCTGCACATTCATCAATGAGTCGAATGGTGCTTGCCTGCATTAAAAGGAAACCAATAGCAATCTTTCTGTTTGGTGCACAAAGTAGGCAGGTCATTTGAATCCAGCATTTGTCCTTTTCACCCATGTACTGATCACCAGCTGATATTGACGTAATAGGATTTTGGAATAGGTTTTACTTTTCTCCATTCTGAATTGATACTTATCGTTATCTTACACTTATTCCCAATGAAAGGTGGCTCATATAAAATTATGTGACATTTATTAAATGTATGATTAAAAATGACTTGGACTTGAACTGTCTTTAGGCTGGCTGAAAATGTGCATACAGGAAGATCTTGAACACAAAATTCTGATACCTCGATGGCATTAAGTGTTCAGATTACCATGGAGGAATACTTGATCGCAATTTCCTTGTAGAGCTGTATTTTCACCTGTAGGGAAATTTTGTTGGTTGCTCTGATCATTTCAACTTGCAAAATAGTCCAACTAATATGAAGGAAAATGGTTCTAGTTGATTCCCCACTCTGAGTTGGAAATTGGACTGAGGTATGAAACGGGTAATATTCAGCAGAGGATGGGTTTGATTTATCAACCTCTAGCTTCCAAACGGTGCTGGGAAACGCCAGTGGGGTTCTTGTCAATATTAGATGAAGCTTCAATTGAATTTGGGTTACAATCTAAAGGATTCAGTCAGAGACCATGATTAGCTATCATGATAACAAAACAAGTGTTTAAGCCAGTGATGTCAAATGAAACCAAATGTTGCAGTAGTTCTATGTTGTAAATCTGGACTTTTTCAATGAAGAACAAAGCTTGTAGTAGAATAAACTAATAACACTAATAATAATAATTATAATAATAAGGAAAAGAAGAAGACAAAGAAAAAGAACTGCATTAGTTATAGAAACAGTTGAATTGTAACGCACAGTTCACATTGACAATTGTCAGTCTCACACTGCCCTCTAGTGGCACTGTCAGTACTTGATTTTTGCTTAATACTGAGTAAATATTATTAATCATTTGTTTGTTTTATAATATGTTTATGATGTATCTCTCTCTCTCTTGCTCTCTTTCTCTCTCTCTCTCTCTCTCTCTCTCTCTCTCTCTCTCTCTCAGACTAGAGTACAGATGTGCAGTAAAAAAGCTCACACATCTGGCCTATTAAGAAGATGTGTGAGGATGTTGAGCAGTGTGTCAGGTTTCATTTAACACTGTATAATTTTATATGCCTTCATCCTGTACAAACAACTGATGATGTTTGGGAGTGTGGATGAGAGAGCTGGTCTCATATTGCTCCAGAAAATGATTTTTAAGTTACTGAAAATAATTTGCATTGTTTAGTGGCTGTTTTTCTGATGTAGTGACTGTCAGAGTAATGAAAATACTCCACCATTTACAGTGATTGGGTGACAGTAGGTGGCGCAATAATGACCTTGTTTATTCATAACAATAGAATTAATGACTTCAACTTTAATGAAAAACAAACACAAAGGTGAATGAGAGAGATTTTGTTTGAATCTTTCCTTGACGTCAAAATGCCATGAGATTTTTTTTCTTGCAGAGTATGGGTTCTGACGTTTCCACATGCTTTCCAAGTCTTACCCATACATTAGCAAATTATGGTTTAGTCTCACTGTGGTAAGCATCCTTTATGGTGTTCATTTTGACTGACAATAGTCGTCTTTGTTTGAACCTAAAATATATTGCCATGATCCTCCATGCAATATCATTGGTTCAAACATACTTTGACTGTGACATTATTTGAGGTGCCCATACATTAGCAAATTATGGTTTAGTCTCACTGTGGTAAGCATCCTTTATAGTGTGTTCACTTTGACCAACCAATGGCTCTGACAATATTCGTCTTTGTTTGAACCCAAAAGATATTGCCATGATCTCCATGCAAATATCATTGGTTCAAACATACTTTGACTGTGACATTATTTGAGGTGTCACTGAAACTTGAATTGTGAATACATCTTAGTCACTATTTGCAGAGGTATCTTTTTTCAGCTAGAGCAAATTGACAAAGTTTGGTAACATGTTATAGGAGGTTATAATGTATAACGTTAATTTGATGAGACAGACTACACTTTGGACAATCAAAGATAGAGCAGCTGCTAATAAAGGCCAAAAGCAAGAGTCCAGCAACCATGACCTCGACATGATTCGAACACGCAACCTTCTGATCTGGAGTCAGACGCGCTACTGTTGCGCCACGAGGTCCGAGGGCTGTTTTCACCAGCCTCATGGGCCAGAGAAGGCTTTGCATTTTTCTCGTCGTGGTTGTAATGACAAATTGAGTCTGACGCTCAGGTTGCAGGTTCTGACATTTCCCGCATTTCAAGTCCCTGATTGTTGGTGTAAGTAAGATTCAGGAGTTACATTTCATATGAAAGGAAACAATCTGTTACACTATACAGTGAAATAATGAACTCAGTGTCAGTCATTTGGTCAGTGATGAAATGTAAAGTTAGTTTGCAAAAAGCAAATGCTATATATAAGACTATGGACAAAGATTGGCAAAGGAGCTTTTAAGGTGCTTTTTATGTGAGTTATACATAGTCACATTTTTCAACTAGCCTGCATCCTTGAATACTGCTGTTGGACATGAAAAAGGGGATAACCTTCATGGTGGGCGTCTTGCAAAACAGGCACATTAAACTATTGAAAAAACTCAAAGAAACTCCTGAGATTCGCCCTCTAACCAGCACAGAGACAAGTATTTATTGAGGCCAGGTGTCGCAACTGTTCTAGGTTCGAAGCGGATACCTGAGCAGAGCCCGGATAGCTCAGTCGGTAGAGCATCAGACTTTTAATCTGAGGGTCCAGGGTTCAAGTCCCTGTTCGGGTGTTAAAAAGCCAACGGCTGACCAAATTCTTGGTGGTGGGATGATCCAAAGCTTGTTTGAATCTTCCCTTCATGTCAAAATTCCATGAGATTTTTTTTCTTGCACAGAGTACGGGCTCTGACGTTTCCACATGCTTTCCAAGTCTTACCCATACATTAGCAAATTATGGTTTAGTCTCACTGTGGTAAGCATCCTTTATGGTGTTCATTTTGACCAACCAATGGCTCTGACAATAGTCGTCTTTGTTTGAACCCAAAAGATATTGCCATGATCCTCCCATGCAAATATCATTGGTTCAAACATACTTTGACTGTGACATTATTTGAGGTGTCACTGAAACTTGAATTGTGAATACATCTTAGTCACTATTTGCAGAGGTATCTTTTTTTCAGCTAGAGCAAATTGACAAAGTTTGGTAACATGTTATAGGAGGGTTATAATGTACTAACGTTAATTTGATGAGACAGACTACACTTTGGACAAATTCAAAGTCTCCACATTGGACAATCAAAGATAGAGCAGCTGCTAATAAAGGCCAAAAGCAAGAGTCTAGGAACCATGACCTCGACGTGATTCGAACACGCAACCTTCTGATCTGGAGTCAGACGCGCTACCGTTGCGCCACGAGGTCCGAGGGGCATTTTGACCAGCCTCATGGGCCAGAGAAGGCTTTGCATTTTTCTCGTCGTGGTTGTAATGACAAATTGAGTCTGACGCTCAGGTTGCAGGCTCTGACATTTCCCCATTTCAAGTCCCTGATTGTTGGTGTAAGTAAGATTCAGGAGTTACATTTCATATGTAAAGGAAACAATCTGTTACACTATACAGTGAAATAATGAACTCAGTGTCAGTCATTTGGTCAGTGATAAATGTAAAGTTAGTTTGCAAAAAGCAAATGCTATATATAAGACTATGGACAAAGATTGCAAAGGAGCTTTTAAGGTGCTTTTTATGTGAGTTATACATAGTCACATTTTTCAATAGCCTGCATCCTTGAATACTGCTGTTGGACATGAAAAAGGGGATAACCTTCATGTGGGCGTCTTGCAAAACAGGCACATTAAACTATTGAAAAAACTCAAAGAAACTCCTGAGATTCCCCTCTGAGCCAGCACAGAGACAAGTATTTATTGAGGCCAGGTGTCGCAACTGTTCTAGGTTCGAAGCAGATACCTGCGCAGAGCCCGGATAGCTCAGTCGGTAGAGCATCAGACTTTTAATCTGAGGGTCCAGGGTTCAAGTCCCTGTTCGGGCGTTAAAAAGCCAACGGCTGACCATTCTTGGTGGGGGATGACCAAAGCTTGTTTGAATCTTCCTTGACGTCAAAATTCCATGAGATTTTTTTCTTGCACAGAGTACGGGCTCTGACGTTTCCACATGCTTTCCAAGTCTTACCCATACATTAGCAAATTATGGTTTAGTCTCACTGTGGTAAGCATCCTTTATGGTGTTAATTTTGACCAACCAATGGCTCTGACAATAGTCGTCTTTGTTTGAACCCAAAAGATATTGCCATGATCCTCCCATGCAAATATCATTGGTTCAAACATACTTTGACTGTGACATTATTTGAGGTGTCACTGAAACTTGAATTGTGAATACATCTTAGTCACGATTTGCAGAGGTATCTTTTTTCAGCTAGAGCAAATTGACCAGCCTCATGGGCCAGAAAAGGCTTTGCATTTTTCTCGTCACGGTTGTAATGACAAATTGAGTCTGACGCTCAGGTTGCAGGCTCTGACATTTCCCGCATTTCAAGTCCCTGATTGTTGGTGTAAGTAAGATTCAGGAGTTACATTTCATATGTAAAGGAAACAATCTGTTACACTATACAGTGAAATAATGAACTCAGTGTCAGTCATTTGGTCAGTGATGAAATGTAAAGTTAGTTTGCAAAAAGCAAATGCTATATATAAGACTATGGACAAAGATTGGCAAAGGAGCTTTTAAGGTGCTTTTTATGTGAGTTATACATAGTCACATTTTTCAACTAGCCTGCATCCTTGAATACTGCTGTTGGACATGAAAAAGGGGATAACCTTCATGGTGGGCGTTTTGCAAAAAAGGCACATTAAACTATTGAAAAAAACTCAAAGAAACTCCTGAGATTCGCCCTCTGAGCCAGCACAGAGACAAGTATTTATTGAGGCCAGGTGTCGCAACTGTTCTAGGTTTGAAGCAGATACTTGAGCACAGCCTGGATAGCTCAGTTGGTAGAGCATCAGACTTTTAATCTGAGGATCCAGGGTTCAAGTTCCTGTTTGTGTGTTAAAAAGCCAATTGGTGGCTGATTCTTGTTGGTAGGATAATCCAAAGCTTGTCTAAATCTTCCCTTAATGTTGAAATGCCATGTTATTAATTTCTTGCAGAGAGTACGGGCTCTTACATTTCCACATGCTTTCCAAATCTTACCCATACATTAGCAAATTATGGTTTAGCCTCACTGTGGAAAGCATCCTTTATGGTGTTCATTTTGACCAACCAATGGCTCTGACAATAGTCGTCTTTGTTTGAACCCAAAAGATATTGCCATGATCCTCCCATGCAAATATCATTGGTTCAAACATACTTTGACTGTGACATTATTTGAGGTGTCACTGACACTAGACTTGTGAATACATCTCAGTCACTATTTGCAGAGTTATCTTTTTTTTCAGATAGAGCAAATTGACAAAGTTTGGTAACATGTTATAGGAGGGTTATAATGTACTAACATCAATTTAATGAGACAGACTACACTTTGGAGAAATTCAAAGTCCCCACATTGGACAATCAAAGATAGAGCAGCTGCTAATAGAGGCCAAAAAGCAAGAGTCCAGCAACTATGACCGCGACATGATTCGAAGTAGCAACGCTTGGATCAGGAGTCAGACATACTACCGATGCCCCACGAGATCTAAGTAGCTTGAGATATAAAATTGTAAGTGGATGAAATGGTTTCTCTGGAGCACTAAATAGTGAATTGCAGGCTTTGCTCTGACCCTTTTGAAGTTTGATAGTATTTGTTAGCAATGTAAATAATAGTGATTTTAAACAAACTACGTGGTGGTACAATGCCCTAGCAATCTCAGATTCCGAGGTTTGTAATAACATGGATATACCTTAGAGTCATATTGGACAGTACATTGGTACAGCAGTTGGTCTAAATCAGGTCAAAAATATTTTTACACAAAAAAAAAACAACAGCCAACAGGACCTTTTTTTGTATTACATTCTCAGAGCAGTGGTTCCTAGGCTTCGGCCAGGTCGCCTCGTTAGTGCAGTAGGAAGCGCGTCAGTCTCATAATCTGACGTTTGTGAATACGATCCTCACACGAGTCAAGTTTTCTTTTTTAAATCTTCATCACTGCTAGTGGTTCTACAGGCAGACAAACTGCAACAAAAATCAAGTAAAACAGCTACAAGTGTTTCGTCTCATCGGCACAAACAATTATTTACTGCTTTGTGCTCACACATCCAAAGAACACAATAATGTTTTGATTAGCAAAGATTAGGAACAGGGGCACAACTGTTTTGTTTCATCGGCACAACCATTTATAGACTGCTTGTGTTGATTCAACTGCCAGGCAATGGTGGATTCTGAGGTGTTGATTACATGGGTATGTCTTAAATCCAAAGTGAACAGTCCAATGGTATAGTAATTGTTCTATATGATTTAAAAATCTCTTATATTAAACCAATACAACATGCATGGGTCCAAGAGCAAACGATCTAGGTCAGCTGAATACCACTTAGGACATTGGTGCCTAATGTTGGTTAGTTGCAGGTCCCCTTTGTCATTGCTGAAAGCGTGGTACCATGGCCATACAAACTGCAATGAAAATCAGGTAAATTGGGAACGACTGTGCTGTGATTTCAACACAAAACATTATAGGCCTTTTTATCAATGAGCAAACTGTTTGTGGTGGTACAACGCCCTAGCAAGCTCAGATTCCGAGGTTTGTAATAACATGGATATACCGTGCAGTCAGTTTGGACAGTACATTGGTACAGCAGTTGCTTTAAATCAGTTAAAAAATCTTTTTACACAAAAGAAAAACAACAGCCAACAGGGCCTTTATTGTATTACATTCTCAGAGTGGGGGTTCCTAGTAACGGCTTTCGGCCAGGTCGCCTCGTTAGCGCAGTAGGTAGCGCGTCAGTCTCATAATCTGAAGGTCGTGAGTTCGATCCTCACACGAGGCAAGTTTTCTTTTGAAATCTCTATCACTGCTAGTGGTTCTACAGGCAGACAAACTGCAACAAAAATCAAGTAAAACAGCTACAAGTGTTTCGTCTCATCGGCACAAACAATTATATACTGCTTGTGTTGATTCAACTGGCAGGCAACGGCAGATTCCGAGTTCTTGATTACAAGAGGTTTCTCTTACAACCAAAGCGCACAGTCCAGTGGTACAACAATTGTTCTACAAAAGATTTCAGAAATCTCTTATATAAAACAAACGCATTCATGGGTCCATGAGCAAACAATCAAGATCAATTGCTCCTACCACTAAGGACAGTGGTGCCCAATGTTTGTTAGTTGCAGCACTGCTTTGTTATTGCTGAAAGAATAGGACCCTCAGAGCAATTGCTGTCAACAGTTGTGTGTTGCATGCTAATTTCAACAGAATTTTAGTGGTTTGTTGAGACTATGATCAGATATTAGATAGAATGTTTTCACTGCTATGGCATGGCTATTGTTTGTCAATATGTATCTTAACTATATTTGTATTTGATCATATTTTCTGTTGAGGACCTTAGCAAGTCTGAAATTAATGGTAGGACTAGCATTAAGACAAAAATCTAATTCATGCTTCTTCCTTATTAGCTGTTAGTTTGAATGAATATGTCCATGCACTTTTTCCCCCTAAAGCTTAGAGCGAAGAATTCCCATTCAACAGCTGGCTGAGCATTTGCTGTCTGTCAGCAAGGCGCTGTGGCTTAGTTGGTTAAAGTGCCTGTCTAGTAAACAGGAGATCCTGGGTTCAAATCCCAGCAGTGCCTGATGCAGTTGTCTTTCGGTGCTTGAGTGCCTTCCAGCTTTTTCTTTATGGCTTGAGATAGAACATTGCAAGTGGATAAGTTGGTTTCTCTGGGGCACTGAATGGTGAATTGCAGGCTTTTCTCTGACACTTTTGAAAGCTTGATAGTATTTGTTAGAATGGAAAAAAAAACAGTGATTTTAAACAGACTACGAGCCATCCGTTGAGATAAACAGTTCCGAGGTAGTAAAATACAGACCGCTGCAACGTAGCGGCTCTGTGGCGCAATGGATAGTGCATTGGACTTCTAGACTCAGCGGTAGAGCTTTTCAAAGGTTGTGGGTTCGAGTCCCACCAGAGTCGTTGTGCATTTTTTACATGTCTTGCTAGTAACTTTCATTTTACACTAGGTAGATTGAAGAGCCATATCGCATGTGACATGTCCGTGCTTCTCGTCCTAACCCGAAATGCTTTGTTGGGCGCAGTTTTCAAAAAAATCTCCTCTTGTTCCACATGGTTCTACTCATTTGACCAAAACGTTGCTGTACCCTAATCGGATGTTCCAACAAATATTCCTGACACAGAATCATTCCATACTTTGTGCTCACACATCCAAAGCCCACAATAATGTTTTGATTAGCAAAGATTAGGAACATGGGCACAACTGTTTTGTCTCATCGGCACAACCATTTATAGACTGCTTGTGTTGATTCAACTGCCAGGCAATGGTGGATTCTGAGGTGTTGATTACATGGGTATGTCTTAAATCCAAAGTGAACAGTCCAATGGTATAGTAATTGTTCTAAATATGATTTAAAAATCTCTTATATTAAACCAATACAACATGCATGGGTCCAAGAGCAAACGATCTAGGTCAGCTGAATACCACTTAGGACATTGGTGCCTAATGTTGGTTAGTTGCAGGTCCCCTTTGTCATTGCTGAAAGCGTGGTACCATGGCCATACAAACTGCAATGAAAATCAGGTAAATCGGGTACGACTGTGCTGTGATTTCAACACAAAACATTATAGGCCTTTTTATCAATGAGCAAACTGTTTGTGGTGGTACAACGCCCTAGCAAGCTCAGATTCCGAGGTTTGTAATAACATGGATTTACCGTACAGTCAGTTTGGACAGTACATTGGTACAGCAGTTGCTCTAAATCAGTTAAAAAATCTTTTTACACAAAAGAAAAACAACAGCCAAAAGGGCCTTTATTGTATTACATTCTCAGAGCGGGCGTTCCCAGTAACGTTTGGCCAGGTCGTTAGCGTAGTAGGCAGCGCGTCAGTCTCATAATTTGAAGGTCGTGAGTTCGATCCTCACACGAGGCATGTTTTCTTTTGAAATCTCCATCACTGCTAGTGGTTCTACAGGCAGACAAACTGCAACAAAAATCAAGTAAAACAGCTACAAGTGTTTCGTCTCATCGGCACAAACAATTATATACTGCTTGTGTTGATTCAACTGGCAGGCAACGGCAGATTCCGAGTTCTTGATTACAAGAGTTTTCTCTTACAACCAAAGCGCACAGTCCAGTGGTACAACAATTGTTCTACAAAAGATTTCAGAAATCTCTTATATAAAACAAATATACATTCATGGGTCCATAAGCAAACAATCAAGATCAATTGCTCCTACCACTAAGGACAGTGGTGCCCAATGTTTGTTAGTTGCAGCACTGCTTTGTTACTGCTGGAAGAGTAGGACCCTCAGAGCAATTGCTGTCAACAGTTGTGTGTTGCATGCTTATTTCAACAGAATTTTAGTGGTTTGTTGAGACTATGATCAGATATTAGCTAGAACGTTTTCACTGCTATGGCATGGCTATTGTTTGTCAATATGTATCTTAACTATATTTGTATTTGATCATATTTTCTGTTGAGGACCTTAGCAAGTCTGAAATTAATGGTAGGACTAGCATTAAGACAAAAATCTAATTCATGTTTCTGCCTTATTAGCTGTTAGTTTGAATGAATATGTCCATGCACTTTTTCCCCCTAAAGCTTAGAGCGAAGAATTCCCATTCAACAGCTGGCTGAGCATTTGCTGTCTTTCAGCAAGGTGCTGTGGCTTAGTTGGTTAAAGTGCCTGTCTAGTAAACAGGAGATCCTGGGTTTGAATCCCAGCAGTGCCTGATGCAGTTGTCCTTCGGTGCTTGAGTGCCTTCCAGCTTTTTCTTTTTGTCTTGCTAGTAACTTTCATTTTACAATAGGTAGATTGAAGAGCCATATCGCATGTGACATGTCCGTGCTTCTCGTCCTAACCCGAAATGCTTTGTTGGGCGCAGTTTTCAAAAAAATCTCCTCTTGTTCCACATGGTTCTACTCATTTGACCAAAACGTTGCTGTACCCTAATCGGATGTTCCAACAAATATTCCTGACACAGAATCATTCCATACTTTGTGCTCACACATCCAAAGCCCACAATAATATTTTGATTAGCAAAGATTAGGAACATGGGCACAACTGTTTTGTCTCATCGGCACAACCATTTATAGACTGCTTGTGTCGATTCAACTGCCAGGCAATGGTGGATTCTGAGGTGTTGATTACATGGGTATGTCTTAAATCCAAAGTGAACAGTCCAATGGTATAGTAATTGTTCTAAATATGATTTAAAAATCTCTTATATTAAACCAATACAACATGCATGGGTCCAAGAGCAAACGATCTAGGTCAGCTGAATACCACTTAGGATATTGGTGCCTAATGTTGGTTAGTTGCAGGTCCCCTTTGTCATTGCTGAAAGCGTGGTACCATGGCCATACAAACTGCAATGAAAATCAGGTAAATCGGGTACGACTGTGCTGTGATTTCAACACAAAACATTATAGGCCTTTTTATCAATGAGCAAACTGTTTGTGGTGGTACAACGCCCTAGCAAGCTCAGATTCCGAGGTTTGTAATAACATGGATATACCGTACAGTGAGTTTGGACAGTACATTGGTACAGCAGTTGCTCTAAATCAGTTAAAAAATCTTTTTACACAAAAGAAAAACAACAGCCAACAGGGCCTTTATTGTATTACATTCTCAGAGCGGGGGTTCCTAGTAACGGCCTTCGGCCAGGTCGCCTCGTTAGCGCAGTAGGTAGCGCGTCAGTCTCATAATCTGAAGGTCGTGAATTCGATCCTCACACGCGGCAAGTTTTCTTTTGAAATCTCCATCACTGCTAGTGGTTCTACAGGCAGACAAACTGCAACAAAAATCAAGTAAAACAGCTACAAGTGTTTCGTCTCATCGGCACAAACAATTATATACTGCTTGTGTTGATTCAACTGGCAGGCAACGGCAGATTCCGAGTTCTTGATTACAAGAGGTTTCTCTTACAACCAAAGCGCACAGTCCAGTGGTACAACAATTGTTCTACAAAAGATTTTAGAAATCTCTTATATAAAACAAACATACATTCATGGGTCCATGAGCAAACAATCAAGATCAATTGCTCCTACCACTAAGGACAGTGGTGCCCAATGTTTGTTAGTTGCAGCACTGCTTTGTTATTGCTGAAAGAATAGGACCCTCAGAGCAATTGCTGTCAACAGTTGTGTGTTGCATGCTAATTTCAACAGAATTTTAGTGGTTTGTTGAGACTATGATCAGATATTAGATAGAATGTTTTCACTGCTATGGCATGGCTATTGTTTGTCAATATGTATCTTAACTATATTTGTATTTGATCATATTTTCTGTTGAGGACCTTAGCAAGTCTGAAATTAATGGTAGAACTAGCATTAAGACAAAAATCTAATTCATGTTTCTGCCTTATTAGCTGTTAGTTTGAATGAATATGTCCATGCACTTTTTCCCCCTAAAGCTTAGAGCGAAGAATTCCCATTCAACAGCTGGCTGAGCATTTGCTGTCTGTCAGCAAGGCGCTGTGGCTTAGTTGGTTAAAGTGCCTGTCTAGTAAACAGGAGATCCTGGGTTCAAATCCCAGCAGTGCCTGATGCAGTTGTCTTTCGGTGCTTGAGTGCCTTCCAGCTTTTTCTTTATGGCTTGAGATAGAACATTGCAAGTGGATAAGTTGGTTTCTCTGGGGCACTGAATGGTGAATTGCAGGCTTTTCTCTGACACTTTTGAAAGCTTGATAGTATTTGTTAGAATGGAAAAAAAAACAGTGATTTTAAACAGACTACGAGCCATCCGTTGAGATAAACAGTTCCGAGGTAGTAAAATACAGACCGCTGCAACGTAGCGGCTCTGTGGCGCAATGGATAGTGCATTGGACTTCTAGACTCAGCGGTAGAGCTTTTCAAAGGTTGTGGGTTCGAGTCCCACCAGAGTCGTTGTGCATTTTTTACATGTCTTGCTAGTAACTTTCATTTTACACTAGGTAGATTGAAGAGCCATATCGCATGTGACATGTCCGTGCTTCTCGTCCTAACCCGAAATGCTTTGTTGGGCGCAGTTTTCAAAAAAATCTCCTCTTGTTCCACATGGTTCTACTCATTTGACCAAAACGTTGCTGTACCCTAATCGGATGTTCCAACAAATATTCCTGACACAGAATCATTCCATACTTTGTGCTCACACATCCAAAGCCCACAATAATGTTTTGATTAGCAAAGATTAGGAACATGGGCACAACTGTTTTGTCTCATCGGCACAACCATTTATAGACTGCTTGTGTTGATTCAACTGCCAGGCAATGGTGGATTCTGAGGTGTTGATTACATGGGTATGTCTTAAATCCAAAGTGAACAGTCCAATGGTATAGTAATTGTTCTAAATATGATTTAAAAATCTCTTATATTAAACCAATACAACATGCATGGGTCCAAGAGCAAACGATCTAGGTCAGCTGAATACCACTTAGGACATTGGTGCCTAATGTTGGTTAGTTGCAGGTCCCCTTTGTCATTGCTGAAAGCGTGGTACCATGGCCATACAAACTGCAATGAAAATCAGGTAAATCGGGTACGACTGTGCTGTGATTTCAACACAAAACATTATAGGCCTTTTTATCAATGAGCAAACTGTTTGTGGTGGTACAACGCCCTAGCAAGCTCAGATTCCGAGGTTTGTAATAACATGGATTTACCGTACAGTCAGTTTGGACAGTACATTGGTACAGCAGTTGCTCTAAATCAGTTAAAAAATCTTTTTACACAAAAGAAAAACAACAGCCAAAAGGGCCTTTATTGTATTACATTCTCAGAGCGGGCGTTCCCAGTAACGTTTGGCCAGGTCGTTAGCGTAGTAGGCAGCGCGTCAGTCTCATAATTTGAAGGTCGTGAGTTCGATCCTCACACGAGGCATGTTTTCTTTTGAAATCTCCATCACTGCTAGTGGTTCTACAGGCAGACAAACTGCAACAAAAATCAAGTAAAACAGCTACAAGTGTTTCGTCTCATCGGCACAAACAATTATATACTGCTTGTGTTGATTCAACTGGCAGGCAACGGCAGATTCCGAGTTCTTGATTACAAGAGTTTTCTCTTACAACCAAAGCGCACAGTCCAGTGGTACAACAATTGTTCTACAAAAGATTTCAGAAATCTCTTATATAAAACAAATATACATTCATGGGTCCATAAGCAAACAATCAAGATCAATTGCTCCTACCACTAAGGACAGTGGTGCCCAATGTTTGTTAGTTGCAGCACTGCTTTGTTACTGCTGGAAGAGTAGGACCCTCAGAGCAATTGCTGTCAACAGTTGTGTGTTGCATGCTTATTTCAACAGAATTTTAGTGGTTTGTTGAGACTATGATCAGATATTAGCTAGAACGTTTTCACTGCTATGGCATGGCTATTGTTTGTCAATATGTATCTTAACTATATTTGTATTTGATCATATTTTCTGTTGAGGACCTTAGCAAGTCTGAAATTAATGGTAGGACTAGCATTAAGACAAAAATCTAATTCATGTTTCTGCCTTATTAGCTGTTAGTTTGAATGAATATGTCCATGCACTTTTTCCCCCTAAAGCTTAGAGCGAAGAATTCCCATTCAACAGCTGGCTGAGCATTTGCTGTCTTTCAGCAAGGTGCTGTGGCTTAGTTGGTTAAAGTGCCTGTCTAGTAAACAGGAGATCCTGGGTTTGAATCCCAGCAGTGCCTGATGCAGTTGTCCTTCGGTGCTTGAGTGCCTTCCAGCTTTTTCTTTTTGTCTTGCTAGTAACTTTCATTTTACAATAGGTAGATTGAAGAGCCATATCGCATGTGACATGTCCGTGCTTCTCGTCCTAACCCGAAATGCTTTGTTGGGCGCAGTTTTCAAAAAAATCTCCTCTTGTTCCACATGGTTCTACTCATTTGACCAAAACGTTGCTGTACCCTAATCGGATGTTCCAACAAATATTCCTGACACAGAATCATTCCATACTTTGTGCTCACACATCCAAAGCCCACAATAATATTTTGATTAGCAAAGATTAGGAACATGGGCACAACTGTTTTGTCTCATCGGCACAACCATTTATAGACTGCTTGTGTCGATTCAACTGCCAGGCAATGGTGGATTCTGAGGTGTTGATTACATGGGTATGTCTTAAATCCAAAGTGAACAGTCCAATGGTATAGTAATTGTTCTAAATATGATTTAAAAATCTCTTATATTAAACCAATACAACATGCATGGGTCAAGAGCAAACGATCTAGGTCAGCTGAATACCACTTAGGATATTGGTGCCTAATGTTGGTTAGTTGCAGGTCCCTTTGTCATTGCTGAAAGCGTGGTACCATGGCCATACAAACTGCAATGAAAATCAGGTAAATCGGGTACGACTGTGCTGTGATTTCAACACAAAACATTATAGGCCTTTTTATCAATGAGCAAACTGTTTGTGGTGGTACAACGCCCTAGCAAGCTCAGATTCCGAGGTTTGTAATAACATGGATATACCGTACAGTGAGTTTGGACAGTACATTGGTACAGCAGTTGCTCTAAATCAGTTAAAAAATCTTTTTACACAAAAGAAAAACAACAGCCAACAGGGCCTTTATTGTATTACATTCTCAGAGCGGGGGTTCCTAGTAACGGCCTTCGGCCAGGTCGCCTCGTTAGCGCAGTAGGTAGCGCGTCAGTCTCATAATCTGAAGGTCGTGAATTCGATCCTCACACGCGGCAAGTTTTCTTTTGAAATCTCCATCACTGCTAGTGGTTCTACAGGCAGACAAACTGCAACAAAAATCAAGTAAAACAGCTACAAGTGTTTCGTCTCATCGGCACAAACAATTATATACTGCTTGTGTTGATTCAACTGGCAGGCAACGGCAGATTCCGAGTTTTTGATTACAAGAGGTTTCTCTTACAACCAAAGCGCACAGTCCAGTGGTACAACAATTGTTCTACAAAAGATTTTAGAAATCTCTTATATAAAACAAACATACATTCATGGGTCCATGAGCAAACAATCAAGATCAATTGCTCCTACCACTAAGGACAGTGGTGCCCAATGTTTGTTAGTTGCAGCACTGCTTTGTTATTGCTGAAAGAATAGGACCCTCAGAGCAATTGCTGTCAACAGTTGTGTGTTGCATGCTAATTTCAACAGAATTTTAGTGGTTTGTTGAGACTATGATCAGATATTAGATAGAATGTTTTCACTGCTATGGCATGGCTATTGTTTGTCAATATGTATCTTAACTATATTTGTATTTGATCATATTTTCTGTTGAGGACCTTAGCAAGTCTGAAATTAATGGTAGAACTAGCATTAAGACAAAAATCTAATTCATGTTTCTGCCTTATTAGCTGTTAGTTTGAATGAATATGTCCATGCACTTTTTCCCCTAAATCTTAGAGCGAAAAATTCCCATTCAACAGCTGGCTGAGCATTTGCTGTCTGTCAGCAAGGCGCTGTGGCTTAGTTGGTTAAAGTGCCTGTCTAGTAAACAGGAGATCCTGGGTTCAAATCCCAGCAGTGCCTGATGCAGTTGTCTTTTGGTGCTTGAGTGCCTTCCAGCTTTTTCTTTATGGCTTGAGATAGAACATTGCAAGTGGATAAGTTGGTTTCTCTGGGGCACTGAATGGTGAATTGCAGGCTTTTCTCTGACACTTTTGAAAGCTTGATAGTATTTGTTAGAATGGAAAAAAAAACAGTGATTTTAAACAGACTACGAGCCATCCGTTGAGATAAACAGTTCCGAGGTAGTAAAATACAGACCGCTGCAACGTAGCGGCTCTCTGACGCAATGGATAGTGCATTGGACTTCTAGACTCAGCGGTAGAGCTTTTCAAAGGTTGTGGGTTCGAGTCCCACCAGAGTCGTTGTGCATTTTTTACATGTCTTGCTAGTAACTTTCATTTTACACTAGGTAGATTGAAGAGCCATATCGCATGTGACATGTCCGTGCTTCTCGTCCTAACCCGAAATGCTTTGTTGGGCGCAGTTTTCAAAAAAATCTCCTCTTGTTCCACATGGTTCTACTCATTTGACCAAAACGTTGCTGTACCCTAATCGGATGTTCCAACAAATATTCCTGACACAGAATCATTCCATACTTTGTGCTCACACATCCAAAGCCCACAATAATGTTTTGATTAGCAAAGATTAGGAACATGGGCACAACTGTTTTGTCTCATCGGCACAACCATTTATAGACTGCTTGTGTTGATTCAACTGCCAGGCAATGGTGGATTCTGAGGTGTTGATTACATGGGTATGTCTTAAATCCAAAGTGAACAGTCCAATGGTATAGTAATTGTTCTAAATATGATTTAAAAATCTCTTATATTAAACCAATACAACATGCATGGGTCCAAGAGCAAACGATCTAGGTCAGCTGAATACCACTTAGGACATTGGTGCCTAATGTTGGTTAGTTGCAGGTCCCCTTTGTCATTGCTGAAAGCGTGGTACCATGGCCATACAAACTGCAATGAAAATCAGGTAAATCGGGTACGACTGTGCTGTGATTTCAACACAAAACATTATAGGCCTTTTTATCAATGAGCAAACTGTTTGTGGTGGTACAACGCCCTAGCAAGCTCAGATTCCGAGGTTTGTAATAACATGGATTTACCGTACAGTCAGTTTGGACAGTACATTGGTACAGCAGTTGCTCTAAATCAGTTAAAAAATCTTTTTACACAAAAGAAAAACAACAGCCAAAAGGGCCTTTATTGTATTACATTCTCAGAGCGGGCGTTCCCAGTAACGTTTGGCCAGGTCGTTAGCGTAGTAGGCAGCGCGTCAGTCTCATAATTTGAAGGTCGTGAGTTCGATCCTCACACGAGGCATGTTTTCTTTTGAAATCTCCATCACTGCTAGTGGTTCTACAGGCAGACAAACTGCAACAAAAATCAAGTAAAACAGCTACAAGTGTTTCGTCTCATCGGCACAAACAATTATATACTGCTTGTGTTGATTCAACTGGCAGGCAACGGCAGATTCCGAGTTCTTGATTACAAGAGTTTTCTCTTACAACCAAAGCGCACAGTCCAGTGGTACAACAATTGTTCTACAAAAGATTTCAGAAATCTCTTATATAAAACAAATATACATTCATGGGTCCATAAGCAAACAATCAAGATCAATTGCTCCTACCACTAAGGACAGTGGTGCCCAATGTTTGTTAGTTGCAGCACTGCTTTGTTACTGCTGGAAGAGTAGGACCCTCAGAGCAATTGCTGTCAACAGTTGTGTGTTGCATGCTTATTTCAACAGAATTTTAGTGGTTTGTTGAGACTATGATCAGATATTAGCTAGAACGTTTTCACTGCTATGGCATGGCTATTGTTTGTCAATATGTATCTTAACTATATTTGTATTTGATCATATTTTCTGTTGAGGACCTTAGCAAGTCTGAAATTAATGGTAGGACTAGCATTAAGACAAAAATCTAATTCATGTTTCTGCCTTATTAGCTGTTAGTTTGAATGAATATGTCCATGCACTTTTTCCCCCTAAAGCTTAGAGCGAAGAATTCCCATTCAACAGCTGGCTGAGCATTTGCTGTCTTTCAGCAAGGTGCTGTGGCTTAGTTGGTTAAAGTGCCTGTCTAGTAAACAGGAGATCCTGGGTTTGAATCCCAGCAGTGCCTGATGCAGTTGTCCTTCGGTGCTTGAGTGCCTTCCAGCTTTTTCTTTTTGTCTTGCTAGTAACTTTCATTTTACAATAGGTAGATTGAAGAGCCATATCGCATGTGACATGTCCGTGCTTCTCGTCCTAACCCGAAATGCTTTGTTGGGCGCAGTTTTCAAAAAAATCTCCTCTTGTTCCACATGGTTCTACTCATTTGACCAAAACGTTGCTGTACCCTAATCGGATGTTCCAACAAATATTCCTGACACAGAATCATTCCATACTTTGTGCTCACACATCCAAAGCCCACAATAATATTTTGATTAGCAAAGATTAGGAACATGGGCACAACTGTTTTGTCTCATCGGCACAACCATTTATAGACTGCTTGTGTCGATTCAACTGCCAGGCAATGGTGGATTCTGAGGTGTTGATTACATGGGTATGTCTTAAATCCAAAGTGAACAGTCCAATGGTATAGTAATTGTTCTAAATATGATTTAAAAATCTCTTATATTAAACCAATACAACATGCATGGGTCCAAGAGCAAACGATCTAGGTCAGCTGAATACCACTTAGGATATTGGTGCCTAATGTTGGTTAGTTGCAGGTCCCCTTTGTCATTGCTGAAAGCGTGGTACCATGGCCATACAAACTGCAATGAAAATCAGGTAAATCGGGTACGACTGTGCTGTGATTTCAACACAAAACATTATAGGCCTTTTTATCAATGAGCAAACTGTTTGTGGTGGTACAACGCCCTAGCAAGCTCAGATTCCGAGGTTTGTAATAACATGGATATACCGTACAGTGAGTTTGGACAGTACATTGGTACAGCAGTTGCTCTAAATCAGTTAAAAAATCTTTTTACACAAAAGAAAAACAACAGCCAACAGGGCCTTTATTGTATTACATTCTCAGAGGGGGGTTCCTAGTAACGGCTTCGGCAGGTCGCTCGTTAGCGCAGTAGGTAGCGCGTCAGTCTCATAATCTGAAGGTCGTGAGTTCGATCCTCACACGAGGCAAGTTTTCTTTTGAAATCTCCATCACTGCTAGTGGTTCTACAGGCAGACAAACTGCAACAAAAATCAAGTAAAACAGCTACAAGTGTTTCGTCTCATCGGCACAAACAATTATATACTGCTTGTGTTGATTCAACTGGCAGGCAACGGCAGATTCCGAGTTCTTGATTACAAGAGGTTTCTCTTACAACCAAAGCGCACAGTCCAGTGGTACAACAATTGTTCTACAAAAGATTTTAGAAATCTCTTATATAAAACAAACATCATTCATGGGTCCATGAGCAAACAATCAAGATCAATTGCTCCTACCACTAAGGACAGTGGTGCCCAATGTTTGTTAGTTGCAGCACTGCTTTGTTATTGCTGAAAGAATAGGACCCTCAGAGCAATTGCTGTCAACAGTTGTGTGTTGCATGCTAATTTCAACAGAATTTTAGTGGTTTGTTGAGACTATGATCAGATATTAGATAGAATGTTTTCACTGCTATGGCATGGCTATTGTTTGTCAATATGTATCTTAACTATATTTGTATTTGATCATATTTTCTGTTGAGGACCTTAGCAAGTCTGAAATTAATGGTAGGACTAGCATTAAGACAAAATCTAATTCATGCTTCTGCCTTATTAGCTGTTAGTTTGAATGAATATGTCCATGCACTTTTTCCCCCTAAATCTTAGAGCGAAGAATTCCCATTCAACAGCTGGCTGAGCATTTGCTGTCTGTCAGCAAGGCGCTGTGGCTTAGTTGGTTAAAGTGCCTGTCTAGTAAACAGGAGATCCTGGGTTCAATCCCAGCAGTGCTGATGCAGTTGTCTTTGGTGCTTGAGTGCTTCCAGCTTTTTCTTTATGGCTTGAGATAGAACATTGCAAGTGGATAAGTTGGTTTCTCTGGGGCACTGAATGGTGAATTGCAGGCTTTTCTTGACACTTTTGAAAGCTTGATAGTATTTGTTAGAATGGAAAAAAAACAGTGATTTTAAACAGACTACGAGCCATCCGTTGAGATAAACAGTTCCGAGGTAGTAAAATACAGACCGTGCACGTAGCGGCTCTGTGCGCAATGGATAGTGCATTGGACTTCTAGACTCAGCGGTAGAGCTTTTCAAAGGTTGTGGGTTCGAGTCCACCAGAGTCGTTGTGCATTTTTACATGTCTTGTAGTAACTTTCATTTTACACTAGGTAGATTGAAGAGCCATATCGCATGTGACATGTCCGTGCTTCTCGTCCTAACCCGAAATGCTTTGTTGGGCGCAGTTTTCAAAAAAATCTCTCTTGTTCCACATGGTTCTACTCATTTGACCAAAACGTTGCTGTACCCTAATCGGATGTTCCAACAAATATTCCTGACACAGAATCATTCCATACTTTGTGCTCACACATCCAAAGCCCACAATAATTTTTGATTAGCAAAGATTAGGAACATGGGCACAACTGTTTTGTCTCATCGGCACAACATTTATAGACTGCTTGTGTTGATTCAACTGCCAGGCAATGGTGGATTCTGAGGTGTTGATTACATGGGTATGTCTTAAATCCAAGTGAACAGTCCAATGGTATAGTAATTGTTCTAAATATGATTTAAAAATCTCTTATATTAAACCAATACAACATGCATGGGTCCAAGAGCAAACGATCTAGGTCAGCTGAATACCACTTAGGACATTGGTGCCTAATGTTGGTTAGTTGCAGGTCCCCTTTGTCATTGCTGAAAGCGTGGTACCATGGCCATACAAACTGCAATGAAAATCAGGTAAATCGGGTACGACTGTGCTGTGATTTCAACACAAAACATTATAGGCCTTTTTATCAATGAGCAAACTGTTTGTGGTGGTACAACGCCCTAGCAAGCTCAGATTCCGAGGTTTGTAATAACATGGATTTACCGTACAGTCAGTTTGGACAGTACATTGGTACAGCAGTTGCTCTAAATCAGTTAAAAAATCTTTTTACACAAAAGAAAAACACAGCCAAAGGGCCTTTATTGTATTACATTCTCAGAGCGGGCGTTCCCAGTAACGTTTGGCCAGGTCGTTAGCGTAGTAGGCAGCGCGTCAGTCTCATAATTTGAAGGTCGTGAGTTCGATCCACAACGAGGCATGTTTTCTTTTGAAATCTCCATCACTGCTAGTGGTTCTACAGGCAGACAAACTGCAACAAAAATCAAGTAAAACAGCTACAAGTGTTTCGTCTCATCGGCACAAACAATTATATACTGCTTGTGTTGATTCAACTGGCAGGCCAACGGCAGATTCCGAGTTCTGATTACAAGAGTTTTCTCTTACAACCCAAAGCGCACAGTCCAGTGGTACAACAATTGTTCTACAAAAGATTTCAGAAATCTCTTATATAAAACAAATATACATTCATGGGTCCATAAGCAAACAATCAAGATCAATTGCTCCTACCACTAAGGACAGTGGTGCCCAATGTTTGTTAGTTGCAGCACTGCTTTGTTACTGCTGGAAAGTAGGACCCTCAGAGCAATTGCTGTCAACAGTTGTGTGTTGCATGCTTATTTCAACAGAATTTTAGTGGTTTGTTGAGACTATGATCAGATATTAGCTAGAACGTTTTCACTGCTATGGCATGGCTATTGTTTGTCAATATGTATTAACTATATTTGTATTTGATCATATTTTCTGTTGAGGACCTTAGCAAGTCTGAAATTAATGGTAGGACTAGCATTAAGACAAAAATCTAATTCATGTTTCTGCCTTATTAGCTGTTAGTTTGAATGAATATGTCCATGCACTTTTTCCCGCTAAATCTTAGAGCGAAGAATTCCATTCAACAGCTGGCTGAGCATTTGCTGTCTTTCAGCAAGGTGCTGTGGCTTAGTGGTTAAAGTGCCTGTCTAGTAAACAGGAGATCCTGGGTTTGAATCCCAGCAGTGCCTGATGCAGTTGTCCTTCGGTGCTTGAGTGCCTTCCAGCTTTTTCTTTTTGTCTTGCTAGTAACTTTCATTTTACAATAGGTAGATTGAAGAGCCATATCGCATGTGACATGTCCGTGCTTCTCGTCCTAACCCGAAATGCTTTGTTGGCGCAGTTTTCAAAAAATCTCCTCTTGTTCCACATGGTTCTACTCATTTGACCAAAACGTTGCTGTACCCTAATCGGATGTTCAACAAATATTCCTGACACAGAATCATTCCATACTTTGTGCTCACACATCCAAAGCCCACAATAATATTTTGATTAGCAAAGATTAGGAACATGGGCACAACTGTTTTGTCTCATCGGCACAACCATTTATAGACTGCTTGTGTCGATTCAACTGCCAGGCAATGGTGGATTCTGAGGTGTTGATTACATGGGTATGTCTTAAATCCAAAGTGAACAGTCCAATGGTATAGTAATTGTTCTAAATATGATTTAAAAATCTCTTATATTAAACCAATACAACATGCATGGGTCAAGAGCAAACGATCTAGGTCAGCTGAATACCACTTAGGATATTGGTGCCTAATGTTGGTTAGTTGCAGGTCCCCTTTGTCATTGCTGAAGCGTGGTACCATGGCCATACAAACTGCAATGAAAATCAGGTAAATCGGGTACGACTGTGCTGTGATTTCAACACAAAACATTATAGGCCTTTTTATCAATGAGCAAACTGTTTGTGGTGGTACAACGCCCTAGCAAGCTCAGATTCCGAGGTTTGTAATAACATGGATACCGTACAGTGAGTTTGGACAGTACATTGGTACAGCAGTTGCTCTAAATCAGTTAAAAAATCTTTTTACACAAAAGAAAAACAACAGCCAACAGGGCTTTTATTGTATTACATTCTCAGAGCGGGGGTTCCTAGTACGTTCGCCAGGTCGTTAGCGTAGTAAGCGCGTCAGTCTCATAATCTGAAGGTCGTGAATTCGATCCTCACACGAGGCAAGTTTTC
>JBCEWE010001426.1:0-28390 GCA_039877035.1 Silurus lanzhouensis
TCTCACCCGCTGCGGCCCGGGTTCGATCCCGGTCAGGGAACCAACCCCAGCCATTAGGGTTGCACAAGCCTTAATGCCGGCCCAAGCCCGGATAAATGGGGAGGGTTGTTAGGAAGGGCATCCAGCGTAAAAACGTGAAATCAAACATGCGGATGGTCCGCTGTGGCGACCCCTAGGGGAGAAGCCGAAAGACAGTTTTGATCTTCAGTTGATTGGACACGATTTGGAAAGACACACCTGTCTATAGGGTCCATAGTTAACAGTGCATGTCAGACTGTAGACCTCTGAGACAGGATTGTATCGAGGCACAGATCTGGTGAAGGAACAGAACGATTCTGCAGCATTGAAGGTCCCAATGAGCACAGTGGCCTCCATCATCCGTGAAAATAGAAAGTTTGAAACCATCAGGACCCGAGATCCATTCTGAAGTTGAACTCTAAACGAAGCTCTTGAACTGTAACATTGTGCTGCTGCAGCATGATTTCCTGCTTAAGTAACTCCATGTGAGCATGTGTACAGGTGTTCCTATTAAAGTAACCGCTGGATGTAGCACACTATATGATAGATATACACACAGTATCTTCACTTACCTCGTTATGAAGCAGCTCTTTCCGGCGTCCTTGAGGTTCGGCTGCACACACGAAACGAAACATGAGAAAAAGAAAACAAAAACAGATTTCCAGTTATTAACTTTGTACTTATTTTGAAGATTTTCCTTTCAAACAACTTATTTTCCCTCGTTAATTATATTTTAAGCTCGTTTCAAGTACCTCGGACGCTTCAAACGACTTTTTCACGAGCAGATTAATGATGAACTTTGCTTCGAAATGAGTCATTTGATTCACTCGAGCACAAACGATTCCAAACCTGCGTTGCGTGAAAATATTAAAGTGTTCCGTGACACGGTGTGACATCATTTTTATGCAATTTTGTCACTCGCATCTCTTTTAAAGCTTTCGTTCTCCTCTTAATTGTTACCAGTGTTAACAAGGTTTGGG
The DNA here is from genome assembly GCA_039877035.1 of Silurus lanzhouensis. Taxonomy (NCBI): domain Eukaryota; kingdom Metazoa; phylum Chordata; class Actinopteri; order Siluriformes; family Siluridae; genus Silurus; species Silurus lanzhouensis. The sequence continues at coordinate 999 of JBCEWE010001426.1, forward strand.
ATCCATCGCGGTCGTATTTAAAAAGCCGCAGCGTCGACTGATTCCAAATCACTGCTGCCAACATTTTTGCTTGAATTATTCCTCTGTAATTCTGTGGGTTTGGGTGGTCTCAGGGTGCTGTGCAGCTCATTTGTGCTCTGGGCCGTTGGCTGAAGCTCAGCGTACACTCAGAGATAACAGTTTTCATTTGTTTCCAGTATTTAATAACAGTGGTGAGGAGAGTGGAGCTGAATGGGATCCAGATGGCAGAGCAGCCACACACGTCTGCCCTGGCACTGCTACGGCTTAATCCCTCCATACCACCTTACACACATGCTTTCAACTTTCTCTCAAAACTCTCCCCCCCCCCCCCCCCCACACACACACACACATTCCTTTCTGAATCTTTCTATTTAAGCTCGTTTCTTCTGCACTTTCTTTACTCCTCTCTTAGTTTTTCCCTCTTTGCTCTGCACTTTGTCTCACTCTACTTCGTGTTTCTTTCGTTCCCGGTGGTTTTATCATTGCGTTCTTCCTCCAGCTGTCGTTACTTTTAGATCCAAGCATGAGGTCAGCCAGAGTCTACACTATTAATAACAGCCTGGCTGCACACACCGAGCCAGGAAGGAAATTAATCAATCTTCCTGACAATGTGCACATTTAAAGCAAAAAGTGAAGGTTATATGGATTGCTCTGGAATGGGGTGGGGGGTATACTGACCAATCCCAAACTCACACACAATGGTACACTTCATACAATCAATCAGTCCAAATAGATCCAAATATGGCCAAAATGACACATTTGAACTCAACGGACAACCTAAGAGAATCATTTAAAGAAATAAGCTTTGGAGTGGTCAGTGTGTGATCAAGCTGAACATCTGTCAGCTCAGGTCTTATGCACTTCATCTGTGGTTAGTGATCCCCTAAAAATTTGTGGTTTAACAAGAAAACACAAAAAGATAGGGCCTAACATTAAACAAAACATTTTTTATAATTTCTCACAAACCCACAGGATCAACAGGGAAATTTCCTAAGAAAGAAGTTTAATGACTCCAGCCGATTCTTCCTGGTCTTTTTGCGTGTCTTTTTGCGCACGTTCGAAGCAGTGACGTTCACGACACGGCATGTTAAAGCCAAACATCCCTGTGTTTGGATTCCAAGTCAGGAACTGCAAAATGTTTGTGATTCATGCAGTGACGTAAAAACAGACCGATGATAAAACTTTCCGCTGGCGTCTTGACTGTTGTCATGATCCACGTCTCCAAACTCAGAAACCTTACATTCCAAAGATTTTTTTAATCTAGAAAATCTCAAAGAAGCCACACAGAGCTGTCGCTGTATTATTCTGTGTTTTTATTTAAGAGCCACTTTTTAAGTGTTTTAGTTTTCATTTCACTAAACATCATTTCCACAGTGATGACAGTTTCAGCTCACTATTAATATGTGTTAAACAAACATTCCTCGAAGGTTTCTTTAGTTTAGGCGAGAGTTAGAAGAGACCAAGCGAATGTGATACCGGAGTGAAAGCTACTGATGGGAAAAAAGGGGAAAACGGAAGCAGTCTTTAATAAAAAAATATCACTTTGAATTTATGGCCAGACGCAATTTGACATTGGATGATGGACGGAAAGACAGACAGACAAACAAATGTACAAATGTATAGATAGATAGATAGATAGATAGATAGATAGATAGATAGATAGATAGATAGATAGATAGATAGATAGATAGATAGATAGATAGATAGATAGATAGATAGATAGATAGGCAGGCAGACAGACAGACAGACAGACAGACGATAGACAATAGACAGACAGACGATAGACAGACAGGCAGACAGACAGACGATAGACAGCAGGCAGACAGACAGACGATAGACAGACAGGCAGACAGACAGACGATAGACAGACAGGCAGACAGGTGATAGACAATAGACAGACAGACAATAGATAGATAGATAGATAGATAGATAGATAGATAGATAGATAGATAGATAGATAGATGACAGACAGACGACAGACAGACAGACAGACAGACAGACAGATATAGATAGACAGACAGACAAAAGGATGGAGACCCCTGTTTAAGGGTTTCAAAGATTAAACATACCCGAAAAACCCCTATTTAATAACTGAGACACAAAATTAGTTCAGTTAGTCACATGTGCTAAAGTGCCTCCATTTGTTTGTACATTTTTGTCATCCTACTGACGAATACCTGCTTTGATAGCTGACCGATTTGATTAGCTCTGTGCAGTAAATTAACTGAATCTAATTAAAAACTTCTTTCAATATCTCCTGTCTGGTGCTTGACTTTGGTCTCTGTTTTCAGTAAGCAACAGTAAAACCCTGCATGGACGTGGCTTAGGAGTCGTCAGTTCTACAGGTACATCATTGTGAGTTACAGTAAGTGAGGTTCTTACCAGCCAGAGCCAAGAGCAGCTCTCCCAAACTCTGCTGATACATATCCAGCGTTTCAAAGTCCTCCATTCCACTCGCCTCCTGAACCAAATAACAGGTTAGACGTACAGTGCTTATAATGCGCAACAACAGAGATCGAACGATGTGTAATAACCAAACACAAACATAGCAGAACCTTCGCTACAGCAGTGGCGGATAAATCCAGTGCAGCGAGTAAGCGTGGCTGATCCCGGACATTTCTGGCAGGGAGAATAAAGACAGTCAAACCCATGACCTGTGAAACGTTCTTACTAAAGCAATTCAATGTTCACTCAGCTTCAGCTTCAGTTCAGACATCACTGATTCCAGACATTTGTGTTTATTATGAGGTCAATGTGTGTGTGTTTTTGTTTTTGTTGTAGCGGGTAGATGAAATATTATTTACCTCTCAATATATCGCGGGCTGACTGCGTGTTCTCAAAGCTGATTTTGTTGTCTGAAGCCACCAGAGCTTTGAGTTCTTCAGCTCGAGACACATACTGGTTGACCTATGAGAAAATTTGTAAAAGAACAATATTTTGTTAACCTCCGACCAACATAAACATGGTTCACTTCAACATGAAAACAAATAGAACCTGCTACGTTACGAAGCTTTAACTTATATTTCCTCCCCAATTGATCATGTGATAAATTCCCATTAACCTCACAGATGCCATCAACTCACAATTTCATAAAGGATTTCACAAATCAATCCATCAATCAATCCCACGTTCTAAGCAGTATCATTGGTGGAAAATCCACCTTTTGATTTGCTTATATTATGAGTAACTAACTATCTTCGACTTCACCAAAAGTTGTGGACCCCTAACCAAAAGATTGGTATGTTCTTTTGAACATCCATTCCACAATTAGTCCCTTTAAGGTTAAGGTCAGATATCTATAGCAGGAGATCCTCCACTCCAACTCATGTAAAGCACATCCTCATGGAGTTTGCTTTGTGCACAGGGGCATTGTGATGCTGGAACAGGTTTAAGTCTCCAAGGGAATATTTCATGCTAATGCAACCAAAAGTATGGGAAGAACACACATGGCTGGAAAAGTCAGATGTTCCAATACTTTTGTCCATATAGTGCACATGATGTTTTACTCACCTTTTGTCTCAGGCCTCTTTCCTTTGCCTGTCTGTTTCATCTGAGGAAAGAAAAATTTATCTGAATCAATCAAAGATATAAAAATCAGCCTGATTACAAAAGCAGTGTTTCAGCAGGTTTCCTCCTTCGCATGTTACTAATATTCATATAATTTTCAGTGTTAATAAAGTTTTCATAGTAATCATATTTACATGATTATACAAATCCAGCAGATGTTTACAGACCAACATGACTGAGGATTTACACAAAAAATTGAACACCAAGTCCATTTCTCTGCCATTATATAGACCATATGGACAAAAGTATTGGACTCCTGACTTTTCCAGGACAAGCGAGCTCCATGAAGATCTACTTCACATGGGTGGAAATGGAAGATCTCCGCTATTGAGCTCTGAACCTCAACACCTCACCTACATCAGTACTGTGTTCAACACCCTTGTGACTGAGTAAACACAATGTCCACAATCACACTCCAAAATCTAGTGAACATCTTCCCAGAAGAGTGGAGGTTTTATAACAGGATGTACCAATCTATGGTAAGGTGTCACAGATTTTTGTACATATGGTGTAGAATGTAAAGAAATTATTGTTGAGAATTTTGAATATATTTCTTATCGTGTGTGTGGTGTGTGTGTGTGTGTGTGTGTGTGTGGTGTGTGTGTGTGTTCACAGTGAATAGCAGGCACAAAGTGCTCCAGTGCGCTACAGTAGAGAGTCAGAGCGTCAGCCATCTCCCCTCCTGATCCTTCTGCACCGCCCGCAGGACAGCTCCTTCTGAGGGAAGCACAGAAGAAGAGAGGACTGATTTGTGTTTAGCATGCTGGCACGCTCGCGTCCAACGAGCGCTCGCTCACGAAGGCGTGCATGGATTTAATCACAGGGCTCGTATTTACACTGAGCTGCAAACGTATAAGCAAACAAGACAAACCAGGTCGTTAAAAACGCCATGATCTTTCGCCAGACTTGTTCGAGGTGCTCCGAGATCCAAGTGAGGCAGCCTCTGGTTCAACAAAAACCCCCGGGATCGTGTTAACGACCTGCAGCGGAGCCAACAGAAGGACTGAGGGTGGAGGAAATGCTTTACAAACACACATACATTTAATTTTCTTTCAGAGGTTCACACCACACACACACACCACACAACACACAACACACACACACACACACACACACACCACACACACACAGTGCAGTCTCTGAATACACACAGGGCTAAAATAAACAATTAATCAAATACTAGTTGAATGTTTTAGAAGCCTGATATGTTCTATTGAAACATGCTTTTTGTGTTGCATTTTAATCGAAATTTTATCTAATAAATAAACAAACAAAAAAAAAGGTTGCTGAAATTATCTTTCTATACATGCTTTTTCTGGACGTTATTAACGGCTCTTTTGATAAATGCAAGGAAAGTGATAGCTGTGATAAAACTCTGGTTACTGATTGGAAGGTTGAGGTTTCAAGCCCCGGTATCACAAGCAGCCACTTTTGGGGCCTTGAGCAAGGCCCTTAACCACTGTGCTCCAGAGGTGCTGTATCATTAATGACCTGCTTCTGACCCCAGCTTCCTAACTAATATATATATATAATATAAATAAAAAAGTCATATCCTGAAATGTATCTTTCTATACAGGTTTTTTTGTCCATTTATAGTTACATTAAGGCTGTATCTTAATGTCGCTTTCCTAAGTACTACTAATAGTGCTTTATAGGTAGAACTAGAGAGTGAACAAGAGGTCATGAGGGATTTAGTGTGTAATTAAGGAGCTGAAATGAAAAAATTATCCTGCTGAAAGAAAACAGGAAGTCATCATTTATATTGTTTAACCGACCCAATATTCTTTATAGTTTATATGATGAAAATTCCAGTCGTCAATTCTGATTGGTCAGCCTGTGGAAGTATAGCGTTCTAGAATAAAGTGATTGAAATTACATTTTATCTTTCTCACTCACACACTCTCACTCACACACTCTCACACACGCAGTCTCACCGCTTTGTCTAGACTCTCGGCACTGGCCATGTGTTCCAGGTCCACAAAAGGGTGCAGAAAAAACTCGTCGAATGAGATGCGTGAGACTGGATCTCTGTCCAGCAGCCTGAGTAACAAATCCCGGCAGTCTCGAGATACTCTGGCACCGGCTGGTAGCTAAACACCACACACACACACACACACACATTGGAACACCCATCAATCTCAATCTTTTTTTTTATACTAAAGAAAAACAATCTGCTTTGTCTCAGCGATACACAATACAATAAATCTGCACCGCTGCACTATCCAGTGTGTCCATCCAGACGTCCAAACCAGTGCTTCCAGCATCTGTTCTGCTTCACTGCAGACCTTAATGCTTCAATATACTGAACCCTAAGACTAAACAGGCCCATGCCTTTCTCTGGGTTCAATTAAGGCGAGCACGGCACATCGCTAGACCTCGCGGCTGACGTTTAACGCTTTTCAGGCTCTGTATATAGCAGTGAAGATCTTTTCATCTCACCTCGATGGGTTTATCGCTGCGGATTTCTCCTCCAGTTCAGCGAAAGAGCGAGAAGCAAACGGCGCACGGCCGAATAACGCTCTGAAACACACAAACAGATTCTACAAGCGCGTGTATTTTATTCCGCACTACCACATACTACGTTTGATACCGAACTCTTCACAAAGTAACAGATAACAGATTTTCTTAATGCTCATACTCCAATCTCAATTCTGTTTGGTCGATAAAAGTGTGCATTCACTTTCTAGAACAGCAGTCAGCAGCACTGACCGCAGTTCCGCTACCGGTGGACACTCTGAATAAACGTTTTTTTTAAAAACGTTACATCATGCGATATGCTGAAATTCAACGTTTACAGAACGACTCTCCAGTTCCAGAGCTTTGCAAACATTGGACGCATTTCTTTGTAATTTGACATGCTGCATTTTTAATTATTAATATTTTTTTTTTGTTGAGGACTCTTTCAATCTGCTTTAAGGTAAATGATAACACAAACTACAGCGGTTGATGTTTTACAATCTTGAATGTAACGTGCTGTTCTTCCATGATTAGAAAATCGTTAGGAGATTTCAGGACATGCCGCAATTCCATAACGATCAAAACCATCCTGTTTACTTCAGACATAATTTGCAACAGAATATGTGGTGATGATTACAATGAAATTTTTAATGAAATTAAAGCAGACAAAAAAAATGAGAAAAACACGGAAAACCATTTCATAAAAATAAAAAAAAAAGGAATTTAGTTTCCAGCGGAAACTTTTTTTCCCTGTCCTGCACGGATGCTCTTTAGCACTAATCAGATCAGTCTGCATGGCTGATTGTGCTTTTTGTTGATGCTTCCGCAATTCCAGTCTAATTACAGGAAAACTTTTGCAATCCAAATCGAAAAAAAAAAGAAGAAGAAGAAAACCATGGCCGAGGCCGTCTCACCATACAGGATGACCCCGACGGACCAGAGGTTCGACTCTGGCGTCGTACTGCCGCCGACACACGATCTCAGGAGCCATGTAGAGAGGAGAACCTCTCAGAGAGCTCTGCTCATCCACGGAGACATGTACTGAGCAAACCCGAAATCTACACACACGTTGGAAGATGAGAGGGAGAGATAACAAGGATAGTGAAAGAGAATGTGATAAGTAAGGACAAGCTTCGGTCATGGGTGTTGCTTTTAGATTTGCTGATTAACCTCCATAAAACATTCACTCAACTTCTGAAACTTCTAGTCTACTATAATCCAAGAGGATGTCGAGTCCTCAGGTTGATTCGTGGCTATGATCTTATGAGTTCTTAGGAGTTCTTGATCTTGTGTTTCTGACGAGGTCATGCCATGGCATATTGATTGTCGATATCTATCTTTTTTCCAGCATCTGATTGCATGAGTATTAATGGGAGTCAATGGAAAATATCGCTGCAATGTTGTTATATTTATGACTGGAAAAATTTCATTTTACCACTGACATCATTTTATAATAAATCTGGTTCAGAAGCATGAATCTCTACATTTCCATAATCCTTAACAAAAAAACTAATTTTGAGTAATTAATGATCAGTCTGTAGATGATTCTCACTTATAATCTCATGTACCTGCTAGTTTCAGCACATTGCCACTCAGCAGGATGTTCTGGGGCTTCAGGTCCAGATGAGAGATGTTCCTCTCATGGAGGAACTTCAGCGCACAAGCTGGACTCGTAATTAAAACAGACAAAAACAGACTTACATTAACCGGGAGCTCAAGTTAGACTCCAAGTTAAACCAGAACAACAGCACCATCTGCTGGACAAATCCTTTAAAAAACACTTAGCTATTCCGAACTGTTTTTTTTTTTTTGTAATTGCACTTGTATGAGCGGGTTTACACCCTATCCTTACCCATCTGCTGCAGGAAAAGCCGTGCCACTCGCTCAGGGAGAATCCGCCTGCTCCGGATAAAGCGAGACAGATCTCCACCGGAACACCACTCCAGAATGAGGTAGATGTTCTCATTGTCCACTGCAACACAAACACACAACTTTTACATGTACTGATCAGGCATAACTTTATGACCACCTGCCTAATATTGTGTTGATCCCCTTTTGTTGCTAAAATAGTCGTGACCAATCGATCATTAACAGCATGAACTTCTTCAGCAGTTTAAGCTACAGGAGCTCGTCTGTTGGATCGGACCACATGCCCCAGCCTTCGCTCCCCACGTGTGTCAATGAGCCTCGTCCGCCCACTACCTGTCGCCGGTTCAGCATAAAAATGCATAAATAGTTTAGTGGTTAAGGCTCTGGGTTACTGATCAGAAGGTCGAGGGTGTTATCGTCAAGTTCTCCAGGACCTCTACATGTCCTGTCATGAGAAAGGCTGGGTGAATTGAGAAGGACCCCCAAAACCTTGGATACAGTCTGTTTAAACTCCATCTCTCTTTGCAGACTGATCAAAACAAGAACTTCCAGACTCCAAAATATGTTATCATTACAATGGACACAAATTCCTGGTGTTTTCCCGCATACTCGGCCAATTATGCGGATTCTGATTGACAGCTAAAATAAACAGAACTGGTCATGTTCAGGTAACGGGCCTCTCACAAGAGCTGGTGTCTCGTCCCACATCATCAGATTTGCGATAAAAAACGTCAACGCGTAAACCGTAAATCACCAGACTGTGCTGGATATCAATCACCATAAAACACTCGGTTCTACCAGAAAGCGATTTCTGTCTCCACCTGGAAGTCTTTAAGCTGCACGATATGCGGATGGCGCACGGTTTTCAGGATCTCGATCTCCGTCAGAAGGTTCTCCATCGACGACTTGTTCAGGCTCTTCTTGCTGACCACCTTCACGGCCACGGCTTCTCTGTTATCCGTCTAAACCATCAAAAACAACACAACCTTATTCAGGTTTCAGGCCAGTTTGAGGTGAAGGTAATAATAGTGTAACCAGAGAACGTGTAGGCCGACACCGTAATCACACAAAGCACACATGGATGATCTGTGTCCTATGTAGGGTTTCTAAACCTGTTCCTGAACTTCTCTTTAGTGATCTGATGCTATAACCTGGTGGTGTTCCATTTATATACAATCCTGAATGAATGGTGACAAAAAATACTTAATTCCTAACCACCATTAACTATGATTAATACAATTCACAAACTTCATGTGCTTTGTTTTACATGTGTGCATCATGTTTCATGTGCCGTGAAGAGAACTGGTATCAGTTCTGAATTTTACACCAGGAGAATAAACACCGACTTTTTTCTTGAAAAACTTTTGTTTCTGATCTCATAGTATTTGACCAGTAGGTGGCATATTTAATAATCTAATTACTTAAACAGGCCTTTTGTAGTGCAAAATTTTATTTTTTAAATAAAAGCAGACCTTCTTTTCCCCTTTTCTGTCTATAGGAAGACACAGCTCTGCCTCTGCCATGTTAATCTGTGTTCTATGTGACGCCTCCGTAGTGAAGTCTCCGTAGTATGAAGTCTCCGTAGTGTTCTGATGCGTCATATTCATGTGGCAGCAGTGGTGCTAAGAGAGCTGCTATCTATCTATCTATCTATCTATCTATCTATCTATCTATCTATCTATCTAGCTAGCTATCTATCCATCTAGCTAGCTACATGAACAGTTATACCTATGTCTGTCTGTCTGTCTGTCTGTCTATCTATCTATCTATCTATCTATCCATCTATCTAGCTACATGAACAGTTATTTCTATGTCTGTCTGTCTGTCTATATCTATCTATCTATCTATCTATCTATCTATCTATCTATCTATCTATCTATCTATCTATCTATCTATCTATCTATCTATCTATCTGAACAGTTATACCTATGTCTGTCTGTCTGTCTATCTATCTATCTATCTATCTATCTATCTATCTATCTATCTATATGAACAGTTATACCTATGTCTGTCTGTCTGTCTGTCTATCTATCTATCTATCTATCTATCTATCTATCTATCTATCTATCTATCTATCTATCTATCTATCTATATGAACAGTTATACCTATGTCTGTCTGTCTGTCTATCTATCTATCTATCTATCTATCTATCTATCTATCTATCTATCTATCTATCTATATGAACAGTTATACCTATGTCTGTCTGTCTGTCTATCTATCTATCTATCTATCTATCTATCTATCTATCTATCTATCTATCTATATGAACAGTTATACCTATGTCTGTCTGTCTGTCTGTCTGTCTATCTATCTATCTATCTATCTATCTATCTATCTATCTATCTATCTATCTATATGAACAGTTATACCTATGTCTGTCTATCTATCTATCTATCTATCTATCTATCTATCTATCTATCTATCTATCTATCTATCTACATGAACAGTTATTCCTATGTCTGTCTGTCTGTCTATATCTATCTATCTATCTATCTATCTATCTATCTATCTATCTATCTATCTATCTATATGAACAGTTATACCTATGTCTGTCTGTCTGTCTGTCTGTCTGTCTGTCTATCTATCTATCTATCTATCTATCTATCTATCTATCTATCTATCTATCTACATGAACAGTTATTCCTATGTCTGTCTGTCTGTCTATATCTATCTATCTATCTATCTATCTATCTATCTATCTATCTATCTATCTATCTATCTATATGAACAGTTATACCTATGTCTGTCTGTCTGTCTGTCTATCTATCTATCTATCTATCTATCTATCTATCTATCTATCTATCTATCTATCTATATGAACAGTTATACCTATGTCTGTCTGTCTGTCTATATCTATCTATCTATCTATCTATCTATCTATCTATCTATATGAACAGTTATACCTATGTCTGTCTGTCTGTCTGTCTGTCTATCTATCTATCTATCTATCTATCTATCTATCTATCTATATGAACAGTTATACCTATGTCTGTCTGTCTATCTATCTATCTATCTATCTATCTATCTATCTATCTATCTATCTATCTATCTACATGAACAGTTATTCCTATGTCTGTCTGTCTGTCTATATCTATCTATCTATCTATCTATCTATCTATCTATCTATACAGTTATGCCAATGTGTATCTATCTATTGAAACAGTCCTTGGTCCATCCATCCATCCATCCATCCATCCATCCATCTATCTATCTATCTATCTATCTATCTATCTATCTATCTATCTATCTATCTATCTAAACATTTATACATATGTCCGTCTGTCTGTCTGTACAGTTATACTTGTGTGTACACAAAGCCCTCAGCCATGTAAAGTGTGTAATGCAGTAGTTGATGGACTCTGAAAGATCAGAGCATGTCATGTGATCTTCTCACCTTCCTGTAGGCTTTATAAACTGTAGCGTAAGTGCCACTGCCGAGTTTCTCAGTGAGCAGAAAGTCCGCGAGCCTCGGCGGGGCAAAGCTCGAGGCCATGTTACCCCTGCGCGTGACATCCAACCCTTCCTACAGGGAGAGAGAGTCAAAAACATGTCTTAGTTCCATGCCCATTAGTCCACACACAGATGGAATGACTCAGCAGGAGGGCAGGACAGGTTCACCAGGTGCTACGCGGAACTGGTTCTGTTTTCTCTCCTACCAAAGGGAGAACCTGCAGTTATTTCTTTCCCCTAGGAATTGATCAGTACCTGTAACTCAACGTCAAGACTGTTTCCTATTCATCCAAAACACAACGAATAAACATATATTTGCGTTCCTCTTCTTACCTTATCTCATGTGTGCAGTCACAGGGGATCTATAAGGAGGACCTGCCCAGTGTTTTGCTCCCGGACATGCCTGCTGTCAGGAAAAAACGAAAGCAAGCGGATCAAAACACTAAAATAGTGACACCTGTGGGCGAAATTGGGTATTGTCGGAAATATATATTTCATGTATTTTTTTAATTGCTATTATCAAACATTAAAATTAATGCTCAGTAAAATACATAATGTATATTATTGTATAATATATTATTATATACCAACTAATAACATTTTCATACCGCGTTCGGAATTTATATTTTGTTATTTTTTAGTTGTGGTGTACTTACAAAAAATGTCCACAGGATAGCGCCGCCGTGACGTCACGCGAGTGGCGGAAATGAATATACAATATTTATAAAACAAATTTCCATTGGTTTTAATAGTCGTAACATTCTAAATATAAAAATGTCAATTACATAAATTTTTGAAAGTGTGTTAAACTGGATTGAAAACGGCGTTCAAGTTGTTTTGTTATCCAACTTCCGGTATTAGTAAAACATTTAAGTATATAATAATAATAATAATAATAATAATAATATAATAGTAATAATAATGATAAAGATAATAATAATTGTAATAATCATCATAAAAATAATAATAATCTTTATTTTACATCGCGCCTTTAAAAGCGCTTTCCAAGCATTAAAACAGGAAATAAAAATACAAAATATAACTATCTATATATAGTTTAATAAAAGTATACTATAAATACTTTATATATTTAAATTTGCGTGATAAGTTTATACACACGCATTTATACATACGCATTTTATTCGGATTTATACATCCACAATTAATGTGTAAAAAGCGCTGAATTTCCCAAGATGTCCACCAGATGTCGCTGTTTTACTTTTTCCATTATAATAATTAAAATAGCCCTCGGTTGGGTCAAAAAAAAAAAAAGAAACTCCCTCCAGGCGGTCTTACCGGGTCTTTAAACATGGCGGAGCACGTGGCCGGACGTTTGGCTGCCCAGGAACATCAAATCGAGGCGCTAAGCGAGGAGATCCGGCGCCTCCGGGACGGACTCGGCGGCGGCGGCGGCGGCGGGTGCTGCTTGAGCGCCGGGCTCGCGAGCGGCTCCGACGAGCTCGATGATCTGCGGAGCGAGAACGAGAAGCTCCGGTACCGGCTCGTGCACCTGCGACGCGCTCTCCGGGACGAACTGGAGCTCGAGACGAAGGACCGGGCCGGCGCGCGCACAGGCCGCGAGACGCACGAGAGAGAAACGCCGAAAGTGAAGGCACCCCAGAAGGTTCGTGTGATGATGACTAATTATTCTTCATTATTATAACTAGTGGTGGTGGTGGTGGTGGTGGTGGTAGTAGTAGTAGTAATGACGTCACCACACATGATGCAAATATTTCCATTTTTTTGCACAATGCACATCCTTTGTCCCTGTTAGACTTTTCCTACAAGCATCTGATACAGAATACAAATAATATATACACAATTATTGATGGTGCTCAAAATCTGTGCCATATATTTCCATTTCTGGCATGCACACACCAGCGAACCGAACCCTCGAAGTCTCCAGAGGTCCAAAATACATCAGAGAAGAGCAAGAAGAAAGAGAAACCCAAAGCACAAGCAGGAACAGGGGAGGTATTTCAGAGTTTTTCTGTTCTCTTCTCATTATTCATCAATATATCTGACACAAAGGCAGTACATGAGGCACTGCTGGAGATCTGTTGCACCCACGTTGCATCAGTAACATCAGACTGAATATAGAATGGTCATATTATACCTTTGTGTGCCTGAAGCTGGAACAGAGTAATTAGATGAAACGAGGAGAAAATTGTTCTAATGCATGAATGATGAATTGTATGAATTGAACTTGTCTGATGATAATGCATTTTTTTTTTGTTGTCCCCAAACAGCTGAACCCATGGCCTGGCTACATCTCCGAGCGCCTGGAACTCTATGAACGACTGAAGAAGGAGAGTGACTCCAATCTGGCCAAGCAGGCAACTAATAGCGAACCCATTTCAGTCCAACTGCCTGATGGACAAAAAGTGGAAGCTCGATCCTGGATCACTACGCCGTACCAACTCGCCTGTGGGATCAGGTGGGCTTCTGGTTTGGGATGTGAAATCTCTACTAGATATCTTGTGTTGTAGACTGCGTGTAAGGCCACGTCTATAAAATAACGTCAACGTGGAGATCGGTTCGGTTTTACAAAACGAGGGAGGAAATTGTTCTTCGGGTCCATTGATTCAAACAAACGCACTAGAGCAAGCCGTGATATTATACAAGGGGTTTCTTCTGATTATTTGTAATTGAATTTTGGGTATCTGGACTTGGATTTTAGATGAATACGATTCACAATTACATCAAAAACATCTGGATTTCTGTATTACATTGATTCTACAAACAGTTCAAGATTCATATAGTTTTATAAAATGTGAAGGGAATCATAATTCTGATGATTAAAAAATTTTAGTTGAGTATCAGCTTTTATTAAAAAATAAATAAATAAATAAATGTCAAATTAAAAATCAAAATTTTAGGATTTTTAAAGTATATTATATACAAGTATACTGTTTTTTCCCTCTCTCTCTCTCTCTCTCTCTCTCTCTCTCTCTCTCTCTCTCTCTCTCTCTCTCTCTCTCTCTCTCTCTCTCTCGTTGTATTTCTCTGTAAAATTATTCTCTGTCTTACGACTACAAATGAGACCAACAGCCAATCATCATTCTGTTATTGCCGCAGATCTCACTCTCGCATTGCACTACAGATGTAAAACATTTTATTACTATTTTCAAATCTAGGAAAGTGCAAACTTGGCGATATTTGGCTTGGAGAAAAAAAAAAAGAATTTAGGGCTCGGTTAATGATAGTTGTGTATTTGTGTGTGTGTTTTTGATGGCGTGATATGTGTATTATATTTAATTCTTGATGGTCTTAAAAGGTTTAAAAAAAAAGTCTTACATTTTATTTGGTGAAACCTGCAGAACCCCTGTCTTTTATACAAACTGAGAATGGGGGGGGGAAAATCATATTTATGAAACAGGAAGAGCCTTCAAACTCTAACCATCATTTCTTTGGGAGTAAATGAGTGGTGCCCCAGTGATGGACTGGAGTTCCTTTGCTGCATTAACACTTGAAGGATAAATACACTATACAACCAACTAGATGACCATCACATCCTTCACACCATGTGCTTGTTGAACATCTCATTCCAGATCTTCTGGCAAGATGTTCCACTGGGTTTTAGGGCGTGGCTGTTGGGATTTGTGTTGATTCATTTACAAAAGCATTACTAAGATCTGGTACTGATGTCGGATTAGGAGATCTAGGGTTCTTTGTGTTGTTGTTTATCCCAAAGGTGTTAAGGGGGGTTGGTGGTTGGAGGTCAGGGCTTGGTGTAAGACTCATGAGTTTTCCATTCCAACCTTAACACTCATGTCTTCACCTTGTATGAAAATTAATAAAAATAAACGAAAGTCAGAACATTGGTGGTGTAGGATGACCAACATGTTGGAAGTGTTAAAAGACAGCACCCTCTCCTGAGATTTTGTTTTAAATCTCCAGACTCTTCAGGTGGGTTTGTGCAGAGAGACATTGTCAAGCTGGAACAGGTTTGGACTTTTCGTGTTCTGGGGAAATTGGCATTCTAGACAATTGTGTGCTTGCAACTTTGTGGCCACAAGCTTGGGGAAGAATCACAGATGGATGATGCACCTGATGATGCATCTACAGGCTGGAAAAATCAAGTCAAATGATTTCAATTATTAAAAAGAGAGTTTTCTAGAGTCTGGAGATTCCAGTAAAATTGTCACCAGGAGAGGGTGCTGTCTTCCAACAAATCATACATGTTTATCATCACACACAGCACACACGTGCTGACTTCTTATCAATTTCCATACAAGCTGCTGGTCCTGATGTATTGTATGTGTGCTGTCTGGGTGGATTTTCACTTCATGTTCCCTTAGTCATATAACACAAGAACATAAAATACATATTAAATGGTTAAACTGAGGAAATGTACTATTTTCAGAGGTTGGGGAAAAAATGATTTTTTTTTTTCATTTGATGGCTGGGAAAAGATGGCAAAAGTTGGGAGGGGGCAACAAGATCTTAAAGTGATTTTAAGTGCTATCAAAATTAAACAGTTGGAGAAACATTTTGTAACTAATGAGGTTAATAAACAACAGGTCAGTAAGATGATTGGCTATAAATAGTGTATCTTAGAGAGGCAGTGTATCTCAGGAGTAAAGATGGGCAGAGCTTCACCAATCTGTAAAGGACAGCATCCACAAAATGTGGAACAGTTTCAGAAAAATGTAAACATAAGCTTGCAAAGTTGAATATCTCATCATTTGCAAAGATTTGTAAAGAATCTGAAGAAATGGGACAAGGATGAAAATCTATTTTGAATGCCCGTGATCTTTGGGCCGTCAGGTGGCATTGCATTAATTGTAATTGATTCTGTAATGGAAATCACTGCCTTGCCATACTTCATCTATTACTATAGCATAACGTTGTAGTAGAAGAGTCCAGGGGCTGAACTGACCTGCCTGCAGTCTGGACCTTTCACCATTCAAAACATTTGGTGCATCATGAAATGAAAAATACAACAAAGGACACCCAGAACTGTTGAGAAGCCTGTATCGGACACGTCGGACAACATTTCTCTCAGAAAACTTCAGCAACTGGTCTCCTTAGTTCCCAGATGTATACAGACAGAAGACATGATGCTTCACAGTGGTAAACATTGCCCGGTCACACTTTTTTTTTTGCAACCATCACATTGAAAAGATCGAATTATTACTATAGGAGTTCCTGATTTCTTTCCTTTTTACAGAAATATTCTAATACAAATACATGTTTTGTCACCGACCCAAAATCCTGTCTCAGATAAGAACCATACTTGGAGGTGTTTTTAGCTGGTCAGCCTCTTGTCAAACATCATCTTTTGTCTTGTTGGATCCAGGATGGTGTAAATACTTTTTATTATAAGCCTATATAAAGGCTTATCAAAAATAAATCACTGACTTGGTGTTCTCTTTGCTGATTAGACTGTATATGAGGAGGTGTTGTGATGCAGTTTGAACACTTCTTGTTATAAACATGTTGCAGTGATAAGTGTTTGGTGTGGTGTTTGTATTCCCGCAGTCAGGGTCTGGCTGATAACTGCGTGGTTGCCGTGTGGATGACGAGCTGTGGGATTTGGATCGACCACTGGAGAAAGACTGCAGTCTGGAACTGCTGCGCTTTGACAATGAAGATGCTCAGGCTGTGAGTGCTATATTTTTGGCCTTTTTTCTTAGTTTTTTTTTTTTTTACCTATTCATCCCAAGTTTTTCCCCTCGGTCCCCTCTGAATTTCAGCATCTTCAGTAAATTCATTCGCAGCTGCTGTACATATGAGTTTACAGAACATGTCCAAATGGTTTTTGAACACATGCATGTTCTGTTTGTTCACATGCAACTAGTTAAGTAAAAGGCAAAAACACGGAAGAATTGTACAGCAAATGAATGGAAAAAAGTTCTGTCCAAATTTGACATTTTTAGTTCACTAGTTCTTCTAACAGAAGAACAGGAGAGATGATGTTAGCAGACTGTTATTTGGTGAGTAAACTATCAGCTGGAGTGTTATCTATCCTGGAATTGGCCTGCCCAGTCACCACACCTAAATCCTATTAAACTTCTCGGGAATGAACTGGATCAAACAAAGTCAAGGCAAAAAACACCTTGTGGTGTTTTACAAGAGGCTCAGCAAAGTATTACAGCTGAACGTTTGGAGAAAAGAATCGTCCGGTGTGTAAAAATGTTATTCATGCTAAAGGAGGATTTTATAAATGAAAAATACCAGGGAACATCTTTACATTTATGTTTGTTTAGTCAAAGTAAATTGCGTAGACACAAAAACACTCCTCTGTCTCTGGAAAACCATAAATGACTAGTGTTTCCACAGTTTTCACAAGCTTTTACATTGTTGGCTCAGATGTAGTCTAATATGATCAACACTTAATACATATTAATGAGCAATAAAATAAAAAAACGGTTGGCGTAGTGATATCTTTCTTTTTTCTTCATCTATTTTAATGATAGTAAAAGTTGTAGTTGTTGCCTGGAAGTTTCTTTGCCATGAATCCCTTTTGGCGTTTTAAAATCCTCTTAATTTTATTCCACATTACTTCAGATACACCAAAGGTGTCTAATTTAAATGTAAAATAAAAATCTGTGCCGTAAAAGTTTGATAGAATTAGTACTCCAGTCATTTTGGTTTACATTTTGGGTACGTAGTGATGTATTTATTTAAAAAAGATCATAATTTGGTCACATCTCGTTCTCTGTACCTGCAGGTGTACTGGCACTCCAGTGCCCACATCCTGGGTGAAGCCATGGAGCGATTTACGGAGGCTGCCTGTGTTACGGGCCTCCATCGAGAATGGCTTCTACTACGACATGTTTCTGGACGGCCAGAAGTGAGTTTATGGGTTATAACAGCACCGATTTCTCAATTCTGATTTCATTTACTATAAAGTTCAGGAAGGCCGTAGTAAAGTAGTTAGGCTTTGGATTGGAAGGTGGTGAGTTCAATCCATCCACACCAAGCTGCCACTTCTGGCCCTAAGAAAGGCCTTAATCTTGTAGCTGCTAAGTTCTATGAATGAGAGAAATGTAAGTTGCTCTGGACAAATGGTGTAAATGTAATTGCAATTTAAAGGCAAATCACACGTTTATATAGTTTTTGTGTAAAGAGGCTTCAGTGTTTGTGCTTTGCAACAGCCAGGGTAAAGCTGAAGATTTTGCGCATTTTATAGTTTCTTTGTAGCTGTGATTTTACCTCAGGAAAAGGCTGTTTATAGCTGCTATAATGCAAGTGTTCGCAGACTCTCCGCAATTTGAAGCGTAACCAAACTGGATAAAAATGCGAATAAAATTTACACCCTGCGCAAATGATATAAAAGGCTTCGAATATATTTAGTGGTCGAGTTGATATCGATTGTATTCGGACATTTTTTCTGTACTTTCTGTACATTTTTCTGTACATTATTTCTGTACTTGTTTGGTGTAAATAAGGTGGACGGTGTTTTGAGCATCGCTCAGGGTTTGAGCTGTAGAGGAAATAAACTGGGAAGTTTTTAACATGCTGCGATATTCAGCGCTGTCAGCTTGGACTTTTCACACACACACACAGCACTATTGAGAATAGCGTGAAAAGGAAAAACTCTGGCAGCGAGAAGCGGTTGTGTGGATGAAACAGCTTGTAGATCGAATGGGTCAAAAGACAAAGACGAGAATCGTGCAAGCAGACAGATGGGCTACAAACCTGGCAGATTGTCTTATCTCAGAGAGAAGTGCTCATCAGATTTGTTTCGAAATTCACTTCGAAAAGCTCGGGATCACTTCGAGGTTGAATGGGTACCTAATAAACCGGCAATTCTTTGTATCGTGGAAAAAAAAAAAACACTTTGTGGTTGTTTTCTGAATTGTATATAACACTGATTGGTGATGGTTCAAAGCAGTGGTATTGTTGGATCCCACTTCATGAAGATTTTGGACGTTGGGGATAACAACCTCTTAATCAATACTCAAAAATTAATATAAACATATTCTGTTTCTCCATCATTGAACATCTAAGGGCTCTGGTTTAGAGGAGTTGGTTTCGAATCTTTAATGATCTCAAGTTTTTAGCTAATGAGTTCCTCAGGAGCTCCTGGTTCCACAGCTCCAACTGTACTGTTTTTAATGGTTAAGGTCACCCAAAATGAGGATGGGTTCCCCTATTGAGTCTGGTTCCTCTCAAAGTTTCTTCCTTATACCATCTGAGGGAGTTTTTTCTTTGCCACATTTACCTCAGACCTTTTTATCTGGGATAAATACATATAATTAGATTTTTGTTCTATAATTCTTACATTCTGTGAAACTGCTTTGAGAAGTGCTTTGTTGTTGAGCGCACTTGAATTGAAAAGTTGAATTTTTCTGTCTCTGGTTAGAGGAGTGTCGAGCACGGAGTTCGGGGACCTGGAAACGCTCTGTAAGGGCATCGTGAAGGACAAGCAGACGTTGAGAGACTGGAGATTAGCAAGGAAACGCTGCTGGAGATGTTCAAGGTAAATAGTTGAAAATTTGGAAACGTTATTGAGAGACCCATCCGACTTTGGAGTTGAAACGATAAATCATCACACCACTCCAGTGTCGATTCTTTTCCTGTAATGCTCGATTTCTTTGTACTGAAGTCGTTTTATATTTGAAGATTTGAAGATCGAGCCTCATCTTGCCTTTGTTTCACAGTACAACAAGTTCAAATGTCGGATCCTGAATGAAAAGTGACCACCCCTACCACTACCGTGTACAGGTAAATGAAAATGGCATTATTTCTAATACTTTTTCTTAAATATTTTTGGTGATCTGATTTGTACTGGTTCTGACCGATGCTGTATTGTTAGATGTGGTCCTCTCATTGACCTTTGCCGTGGTCCTCACGTACGCCATACAGGCAGATCAAAGCCCTGAAGATCTATAAGGTGTGCTTCAAGATGTACATATTTTCTTTTACACATTGTAGCCTAAAAGCATAACATTAAATATACAATGACAAATTATAATATCAAAAGATTGCTTTCTAGAGAGAGCTAATTTGCTAATTTCACAGCTAATTTCACAGCTAATTTCACAGCTAATTTGGCTGCATCTGTTGTCTAGAACTCATCCAGTACTGGGAAGGTCGGTCAGACATGGAGACACTGCAGAGAATCTACGGGATCTCCTTCCCCGACACAAGTTGCTGAAGGAGTGGAGCGCTTTCAGGAAGAAGCCAAGAGCCGAGACCACCGGAAAATCGGAAAGGTGAGGCAGCAGCATAGGAATCATGGGTTATGCGTTCAAGTTCACTTTGAAAGAACTGTGTACCGAACAAAAGCTCATATGAATTCATTATTTTAATGATTTGATCATTTTGGTTTAACAGCAGGTCTGACAGTGAGAATACTGAGAAACTGCAGGGAGAATAAAAATCAGCAACAGCTCATTGACGGGATTTTTATAGCAGAAAAAAATCTTCTTACACTACGTTTCACTAGACTTATACGCTTTCTTTGTTAAATAACAGCGCTTAAATCTTTATTGATTTAACAATTATGCAAAAAGGCATCAGCATCTGTCAGAGTTTAATAGTTTTGTAGAATTCTGAAAAAAAAGAAAAAAAGTGTATGTGAATGTTTGACAACATTTAAATGTAACTATAAATGGATAAAAAGCATAACTGGGCATGTCACAACATCAAATGTAACTCTAAATGTATAAAAAAAGCATGATGGGCATGGCACACTCACCAATGAAATTATACATGGATTAAAAAAAAGCATTGTCTGTTTCAGAATTAAATGTAACTGTAAATGGATAAAAAGCATTACTGGCCATTATTGAATGTTAATAGTACTATAAATGAACAAAAATGCATTATTGACCTTTCCAGAATATTACATGTAGCTATAAATGGATACAAAAAAAATCAAAAATTATTTGCTGTTCCTTAATAAAATATACTGTAAATGAATAAAAGCATTATTAGCAATTTCAGAATGTTAATTGTAACAAAAAAAAGCATGAATTGCCATGCCTCAACATCAGATGTTACTATAATGGATAAAAAGCATAAATGTACATGCCAAAACATCAAATGTTACTAGAATTAGATAAAAAGCACAAATAAATTACATGCCTCAACGCCAAATGTAACTATAAATGGATAAGAAAAGCGCAAAGAATTACATGCCGCAACATCAAATGTACTATAAATGGATAAAAGTATAAAATTACATGCTGCAACATTAAACATAAATATAAATAAATAAAAAGCATAAAATTACATGCCTCAAAATCAAATGTAACTATAACTGGATAAAAAAGCATACAATTACATGCTGCAACATTAAATGTAAATATAAATGGATAAAAAGCATAAAATTACATGCGACATCAAATGTAACTATAAATGGATAAAAAGTATGTTGGTTGCAATATTTTTCTAGTCATTGCTGCTATGTGATAGGAATAAACTGCTTGAGCACATTATTTTCATATAGGAAAATGATCTGTATCAGGATGGAAACTGTACCTGGACTTTAACACACCACTCCATTGCTTGTTTTGTTTAGTTTTTTTCTTTTTCTTGTAAATGTTGCATCTGCAGGAGTTCAAACTTTGGTCCTGAATCCAATCCAAAATGTCCTGTTTTGTTCCACATGTCCAGAGTATGACTCGTAGGAGAACTAAAGCACACCTGAACTGGAGCTTTTTTCTGTTAGTTTAATGAGAGTTCCTGCATTAGTACAGAAGAACTCATTATTTTGATATTGAATGGCTTGATGTGAGTTCCAGCTTCCCTGAGAGCACTGGGACTTGACAGAGGAAATGGAGCTCGTTTCTCTGAATCAGAATGAAGGTTAAATTGGGTTTGAAAAGCAAATAAATGAGCGTGTGCTGGCTTTAATCTGCATGCAGCGCGTATTGATGGAGGGAATTTGATCTAGTGGTCTCGGTATTACGTTCTTTTAAGAAAGCCGATCAAAGCGTCTTGGAAATGCACAGAATACATTTTCACCCGCCCGATCCGTCCTGGTGAACAGCGAAGGCACTCTGCTTATGTCACATTCGCGATTGGCGTGTGATCCAACTTCCTACTGATCCATGCGACCAGCTGGTTCTTTAAGGAACCACTTCTGTTCCTGTACATTCCTGATGGAGGTATATATTCAACCGAGGAAGTGGAGTGTTGCGAGTCATGTCTGCCCTGCTGTCTATATGTTAGTGCTCTGAAGTTGGAGGGCTCTGAGAACAGTTTGTCTTGGGAGTTGAGAACAGATTTGGTGCTGTGTGTCACCTCAATTCCCTGTGGAGATGGAAAACTTTGGCACCGAGAGTCTACTGAACATAAGTGGCCACTGATGCTTCTTTCTTCCGTCCATGCTGCACTTTGTTTAGACTTTGGTCAGTGGAGTCCTGCTTTACCCATAATGCTGTCACTTTTAGAAATGACTAATGCTATGATGTGAAGTAATGATGTAATTTATAAAAAAAATGTATTCTATACAATACAATATACAGAGTTCCTCTTTTTTTTATTTTATTTTATTTTTTATTTTTTTTTTTTTGGTTCGATCAGACAGACAGCAAATCATCATTTAAGAGCCTTCTAACAGAAGCAGACTTCCTTTCCTGTTGTGTCTGCAGGTAGTTGCAGCTCTACCTCTGCATGTTAATCTTTGTCTCTATGTGACTCTCAGGAAACGCCTCAGTCTCCGTAGTGTTGTGATGAGAGAACGTGCTCGAGAAACAGTTAAGCGACAAGAAATCAACCTACTTATAAAATATTGGTCACAAATTATCGGTCACTTTTTAAATAATAAAGGCGGATCTACTAATAATTGTTATATTTACACGTGTGTGTGGGTGTTCCCGGGTTTTGGTTTTATTTTGCTGATCAGTTAATCACCACTGCAGTTGATGCTGACAGGGAGCTCCGGAAGATCAAACACTTGGTTTATTGAGAGGTGAAACTCCTATTAGCATTACGTGTCAAGGAAAAACTCCCTTAGATGTTATGAGGAAGGAACGCCTGAGAGGAACCAGACTCAAAAGGGAAACCATCCTCATTTGGGTGACATCAAGATTTTATGGCCGATCAAATCTGTGATTCTTACCATCTCTAATGTGAAGAAATTTGCCTCTAGTGGAATGGAGAATTAACCCACACTTAATTCTACAGACAGTGATGTAGCAGCACTTTAGTCTTCATTTGTCCAATTTTCTCACCTCCTTTCACCATCTGCACACTCTTTCACAATCGTATCGTCAGCACCATGACGTTCGCCAGCTGGCCAACCGGAGTCTCGGGTCTTATATCTACATCTTGAGTTCAATATTTTTATTGTCTTTGATGCTGCTACAATACGTTGCATCATTTATGTAACAATCACACTATTTCCGCTGTGTCTCTCTCTCTCTCTCTCTCTCTCTCTTCTTTTTCTAGTTCTCTTTCCTTGGTGGAAAATGAATTCTGAGTCTTGCTTGTTTGTTTTGTAACTCTGCCGCAATAACAATGTCCCAGGTAATGCAACTCGAAGGAAATTCTCACAGGGATATAAAAAATATAACACCAAGCAAAAACAAACATCCGTTTAAATGAACATATTTCTCTCTCTCTCTCTCTCTCTCTCTCTCTCTCTCTCTCTCTCTCTCTCTCTCTCTCTCTCTCTCTCTCTCTGATGAAATGAATCAGGATCAGGAGCTGTTCTTCTTCATGATCTGAGTCCAGGCAGCTGTTTTTTCCTCCCTCGTGGAGCCTACATCTACAACACTCTCACGAGTTCATCAGGGTAAATCTGCTCCACACATTCATACGTTACCATCTGTACGCATTACGTAACACTGTTCCTGTGTCACTGTGTGTGCTTCATGATGTGCTTTTCTTCTGTGTTTGTTGTGAACTTCTGTAGGAAGCAGGTCGATTTCTAATGGCGCAATAAAGATAGTAAAGACAGTATGTGACTGCGATTTAATGTCAATTCGCCGATCCAGAGCTGTGAAAATTAACGCCAATTCTTTATAACGCCACACATTTTTATTAATTCAGCATGCGTTTCTGTATGAGCATTTTTATAAAAAATATAAATAAATATAAAAGAGGTGAAATGAAAACCTTCAACGCAACAAGCAATTCACGACGTCCTTTCTTTATTCGGATATTTGTGTAAAAAAAAAAAAACTCCAACGAGAAATCATTTTTCGATCACTAAATTTATTTTGCGCTGAAAAAACTGATTCCGCCATGATGCAACACATCCGGCATTTAAATCCGTCCGTGTGGAAACGTGGCAAACGGTCTGTTTCGTGTCCCCAATGAATTACTTAATAATTACTTTAAAACATTTACAAGAATATTTTGTCTTCATGCCCTATGTTGATTTTGGTTTCACTAATAATAAACATGCATTTGCATAAAGAATCAATTTTCTCCACGGCCTTGTTGATTAGAGTATTAAAATTAAAATATTATTAGCGTATACTGAATTTCATTGGCTCTTGTACCTTGCACAATCACAAAGTTGAATCGAATTTAATCTAATCTAAAAACGTATGTAATCCAGTAAACAGTAATCCCCGAACTCGCAGGGGTTACGTTCTAACAAACCCCCCCCCCCCCCCCCCCCGTAAAATGGTACACGTGTGATAGTTTAAGCCGTGTTGTGTAAGATTGTGTGTTTGACGTGTGTATGTACAGGAGGAGTACTGGAGAAGAGGTTTTCAGGAAGTGGCATCTCCAAACATCTACAACAGCAAGTTATGGGAGACGTCAGGCCACTGCAGCACTACAGTGAGAACATGTTCTCCTTCCCGTGGAGCAGGACATCTTCGCCCTCAAACCATGAACTGCCCGGACACTGGTAACGGGATTTTCTTCATCCGAAGCTTCCTATAATTCACTAATGACTCCTTTCTGTCGGTTACATTCAGGTTTTCCTTTTTCTCTCTCTTTCCATCTGCTATTTTTTTTCTTTCCTTCCATCCTTCTCTTATACTCTTTCTCTCACAACAAACCTCTGCACTGGGTGCGCTCTCTCTCTCTCTCTCTCTCTCTCTCTCTCTCTCTCTCTCTCTCTCTGTTCTTTATGTCTTTCTTTTGTTTGTTCTTTCATTCTTTACTGCTCTCTGAATATCTCACTCCATTACCCAATCTCTCCCTCTCTCTACTTCTATTATTTATTTATTTTTCTTTCTTTCTTTCTTTCTCACTACCCACCTCTGTACTGCGTGTGCTCTTTCTCTCCCTCTTCTCTGCTTTCTTTCTTTGTTGTTCGTTCGTGCTTTACCGCTCTCTAAATATCTCACTCATCACTCAATTCCCCACCCCCCTCTACTTCTATTCTTTCTTTCTTCTTTACCACTATTCTCTTTCCCTCACTGTTCTCCTCTGTACTTGTTGCTCTCTGAATATCTCTCACTTCATCACTCAACTTCTCCCTTTCTCTCTCTCTCTCTCTCTCTCAGTCTGATGTTCAGTCACCGGCCCCGGTCATGGAGGGAGCTGCCCCTAAGACTGGCGGATTTTGGTGTTCTTCATCGTAATGAGCTCTCGGGGACACTGACTGGACTCACTCGAGTGCGTCGTTTCCAGCAGGATGATGCTCACATCTTCTGCACCATGGAGCAGGTACGATTACTCTGAACTCCTAAAATTCAGGACATTCTCACAAACGAATTTCATGTTTTTCAAATGTGTAAAAACAATGACCTGTTAACTTCCTGTCGGTTTTGTTACAGTACAGTGTTCTGTGTTGATCAATGGTTTCTCACCAGGTTCCTTTTTCTCCTGTTTTTCCAGATTGAGTCGGAGATGAAGGGCTGCCTGGACTTCCTGCGCTGTGTCTACGACGTTTTCGGCTTCTCTTTCCAGCTGCATCTGTCTACCCGACCGAGAAGTTCCTCGGGGACATCGCCGTGTGGGACTATGCGAAAGGTGCCTGAGGAGTTCTAGAGATTGGTTCTAGGATTATTTACACTTATTGAGACTGGTTCTAGATCAGCTATCCATTTAGACTGGTTCTCAAGGAATTTTACTAAAAACCTGAGAAATAATAGTGCTCTTTACAGGATTATTTAGAAAATGATTCACAATATTGGCTATTAATCCATTTCAAAGTAGTTTTACTGAAGATTTTATCTCCGTATGGTGCAGCAACTTGAGAACAGCCTGAACGAGTTTGGAGAACCGTGGAAGCTAAACCAGGCGACGGAGCTTTCTATGGGCCGAAGGTGAGACCAGGACAAAATATCTTCAGCTTGAGTTAAAAATCATAATCTCAATATACCTCTGGTTAAAGATGCCCAAGAGTTCAAGTCTTTATCTCCATAATACGGATACACACAATGTTACCCAAATGAGGATGGGTTCCCCTTTTGAGTCTGGTTCCTCTCAGGGTTTCTTTCTCATAACATCTAAGGAAGTTTTTCTTGCCACAGTCACCATGGCTGCTCATCAGGATAAATACACACCATTCATCTTAACTGTAAAATTCTGTAAAGCTGCTTTGAGACAATGTCTGTTGTCCAAACACTAAACTGTGACGTAACAAGGGTTTAAATAAACAGCATTTTTTCCATCCATTGTAGTTTAAAATGAATGTTTGAGGTATCGCTGTCAAATAGGCAATCTGGCAGGTGCTTATGTAAATTATGTCATAAAATAAGTTCACATTGCTGGAAAAATTTCATCTGGATTACTTGAACAGCTGGTGACTTTAACACGGTTTATTTCTGGGGATTTTTTGGGCCAGGAAAAATGTGATCAGTCAAATCTTGCTAGTGAGAGGAAAAGTAAATTTAGAACCCTGCTTATATACAGTAGTTCATAATTGTCCCATTTTGCCGCTCCAGATAGACATCAAATCAAGGACGCTATCGACGTTATCACCAGTGTGCACCATCCAGCTGGACTTTCAGCTGCTATTCGCTTCAATTTAACTTACATCGGGTGAGTAACGTTACTATTCCATCTACGTTATCACACTTCAGTCTTCTGAACTTCGATTGCGCGAAAGTTTCAAGCTCGAAATCTTGCAGAAGACGGAGATGATAAATCCAGACCTGTGATTATTCATCGTGCATCCTGGGCTCTGTGGAGAGAATGATCGCCATTCTTACCGAAA
>JBCEWE010000161.1:0-28567 GCA_039877035.1 Silurus lanzhouensis
ACAGTGAGACTAAACCATTATTTACTCATGTATGGGTAGGACTTGGAAAACATCTGGAAGGTCAGAGCCGGTACTCTGTGCAAGAAGAAGGCTCATGGAATTTTGACATCAAGGAAAGATTCCAAAAAAAAATGTGATTTTCCCAACAAATAAGAACAACAACAGTTTTTTTTTAATTAAAAGATTAAAAGTCTGATGCTCTACCTACTGAGCTATCCGGGCTCTGCTCACATGTCTGCTGTTGCGACACCTGGCCTCAATAAAATACTTGTCTCTGTGCTTGCTCAGAGAGGGCGAATCTCAGGAGTTCAATGTTTAATATCCAATTGTTTATTGTACCTTTCTTGTAAGAAGCCCACCATTAAGGTTATCCCTTTTTGTTCATTGTCTAACACATAGCATCAGCTTTTTGAAAACAAACTTGACATTTCATCACAGACCAAATGACTGACACTGAGTTCATTATTTCACTGTATGGTGTAACAGATTGTTTCCTGTACATATGAAAACTAACACCTGAATCTTAATTACACCAACAATCAGGACTTCAAAAGCGGAAAATGTCAGAGCCTGCAATGTGACCATCAGACTCAATTTGTCATTACAACTGTGACGAGAAAAATGCAATACCAACTCTGTGCCATGAGGCGGGTTCTTGTTGCCACTTGGACCTCGTGGCACAACGGTAGCGTCTGACTTAAATCAGAAGGTTGCGTGTTCAAATCACGTCGAGGTCATGGTTGCGGGTTCAGGTTTTTTGGTCTCTTTTTGAATTTGTCCAAAGTGTAGTCTGTCTCATCAAATTAACGTTAGTACATTATAACCCTCTATAACATGTTCCCAAACTTTGTCAATTTGCTCTAACTGACAAAAAAAGATACCTCTGCAAATAGTGACTAAGATGTATTCACAATTCAAGTTTCAGTGGCACGTCAAATAATGTCACAGTCAAAGTATGTTTAAACCAATGATATTTGCATGGGGATCATGGGAATATTTTTTGGGTTATTGAAAAAAAGACGACTATTGTAACAGCTATTGGTTGGTCAAAACACCATAAAAATGCTTTCCACATGAGACTAAACCATCATTTGCTAATGAAACAAATACAAATATGCAGCTCCTTTTGGCTGGCAAATGGGACAATCCCCGCACGCAAGGAAGTATTGAAAACTTATTTTTGTAAAAAAAATCTTAATGCGTGATTTCACTTTAGATATTGCTCGAAAGTATCTCACTTTTGACACCAAAACTGTTTTTTATCATGCCGAACAAAAATGGAATTCTTGGAGAGGTTTTCATGTGATCTACGATGCCTTTTCTGATCAGGGAAGAATCACACAGCACACAGAATGGCGCAAACGTGCTTCTTCAGTTTAATGCAGATAACAGACAAATATATATACATACTAGAAAAAACTGACCTAAAACTTTCCTGTAGGGGGTAAGAAGACATACAGTAGTAACCAGAGATGTATAAGCCCACACAGTAATTGTTCTAAATATAATAAAAAAAAATCTTTTACATGAAACCAATACAACATTTCTTGGGTCCAAGAGCAAACGATTTAGATCAGCTGCTCATAACTCCTAGGACAGTGGTGCTTAATGTTGGTTAGTTGCAGCTCCACTTTGTTATTGCTGTAAGCATGGTACCACGGCCATACAAACTGCAATGAAAATCAGCTAAATTGGGTACAATGCACTGTGATTTCAACACAAAACATTATAGGCCTTTTTGTCAATGAGCAAACTGTTTGTGGTGGTACAACGCCCTAGCAATCTCAGATTCCGAGGTTTGTAATAACATGGATTTATTTTTCAGTCAGATTGGACAGTACATTGGTACAGCTGTTGGTCTAAATCAAGTAAAAAATCTTCTTACACTGAAGAAAATCAACAGGCAACAGGGCCTTAATTGTATTACATTCTCAGAGCAGTGGCTCATAATAACAGCCTTCACACAGACGCCTTGTTAGCGCAGTAGGTAACGCGTAAGTCTCATAATCTGAAGGTCGTAAGTTAAATTCTCACACAAAGCAAGGTTTCTTTTGAAATCTTCATCATGGATTGTGGTTCTATAGGCAGACAAACTGCAACATAAATCAAGTAAAAGAGCTACAAGTGTTTTCGTCTCATCGGCACAAACAATTATAGACTGCTTGTGTTGATTTAACTGGCAGGCAATGGCAGATTCCGAGTTCTTGATTACAAGAGGTTTCTCTACAACCAAAGTGCACAGTCCAGTGGTACAACAATTGTTCTACAAACAATTTTTTATATAAGAGGTTTAAAACTCTTATATAAAACAAATACAACATGCATTGGTCCAAGAGCAAACAATCAAGATCAATTGCTCCAATGTTTGTTAGTTGCAGCACTGCTTTGTTATTGCTGGAAGAGTAGTTCCCTCAGAGCAAGTGCTGTCAACAGTTGTGTGTTGCATGCTAATTTACACAGAATTTTGGTGCTTTGTTGAGACTATGACCAGATATTAGATAGAACTTATTCACTGCTATAGCATGGTTATTGTATGTCGATATGTATTTTAACTATATTTGTATTTGATCATATTTTATGTTGAGGACCTCAGCAAGTCTAAATTTAATGGTAGGACTAGCATTAGGACAAAAATCAAATCTATGCTTCTGCCTTATTGGCTGTTAGCTCGAATGCATATGTCCATGCAATATTTTTTCCCTAAATCTAATAGCAAAGAATTTCCATTCAACAGCTGGCTTAGTATTTGCCAGCTTACATTGAGATGCTGTGGCTGAGTTGGTTAAATTCCCTGTCTAGTAAACAGGAGATTGTGGGTTTGAATCCCAGCAGTGCCTGGTGCAGTTGTCCTTTGCTGCTTCTTCTTGAGTGTTCCAGCTTTTTTTTCATGGCTTGAGATGTAACATTGCAAGTGGATAAGATGGTTTCTCTGGGGCACTGAATGGTGAATTGCAGGCTTTGCTCTGACCCTTTTAAAAGCTTGATAGTATTTGTTAGCAATGGAAAAAACTGTGCTTTTAAACAAACTACAAGCCATCCATTAAGATGAACATTTCCGAGATAGTAAAATACAGCACTGTGTAACGTAGGCTCTGTGGCCAATGGAAAGCGCATCCAGACAATGGACTGGTTAAAAGATGACGAGATGGCAATAAAATCAATAAAAAAAAATTGCGGAAAGAGTTAACCTGAAAGAAGTGACAGTGGAGGCAGGAAAACTGAAAGATGTGAGAGTATCAGACATAAATAAAGCATTAATAGAGCAGATTGGTGAAGGGAGGATTCTCACAGTGCGTCCCAAACAAAATAAGTTGTATGAGGTCACTCTGGACAATAAGAGGACACTGAGTATCTCTTGGACGGTTTGGTTATTAATGGAAACAAGTGTGAGGTCAAAAGACTGCAAAATAAAGACTATGTGGTCTCCTTCATGCAGCTGCCTGTCTACATCACTGATAATAAAATTATAAATAAATTGTAGGGATTGGGAGTTTTCCCAATATCCAAAATAAAAAGGAGAGTGTATCCAGGCACCAACATTGAGGACGAGGGACGAGGTTTGTGAAAACGTGGCTCCCAAAAAAAGTTGCCTCTCTCCCAATACAAAATAGAAACGGCAGAAGGCCTGCAGTACTTCCGGGTTACGCACAGCCATCAAGTGAAGACCCGCCGGCTGTGCATGAGCCCGAATCATTTGGTGAAGGATTGCCCAGATTCTTCATGTGCTTTAACTGTGAGAAGAGAGGGCACATTGCGAGGGACTGCAACGCAGTAACGTGCCAGGATTGCAATCTGCCTTTAAATAAGTGTGAGTGTTGGATGGGGAATGAGAAGGCGGCGGATGAACAGCAGGTGGGTGCGCAGTTGCATGAACGAGACAGTGAGCGGCGAGAAGAGTAAATAACAACACAAGAGGGAGAAATAACAATGGACAAGGGTGTGGAACAAGAAGGAAAGAAGCCCAACAACCAGGAGGATCATTAACAGCTGGTTGGGGAAATCTGAACCCAAATAGGACTAACTGAAAGTTTGCAAAACGCTTTGGACCAAGGGAAGAGACCTGCAACAGGACGGAGAATCGTGGACTCAAATGGAGTTGACGTACAGACTGCAAAATTCATAAATAAATAAATAAATAAATATAAAAGAGGTGAAATTAATCCTCCAGTGCAACACACGTTTATTCACCATGTCTTTTCTTTGCTCAGCTATAAAAATAAATGAATAAACTTTACCGTAAAATAATATTTAATCAGTAACATTTGTTTTACTGATGTGAGAAAACATATAGGGGGCGCTTTCTGACGTCTCTGTCATCTCTCTTCACATTTAGAACAGCACGATTAAATATTTGAATCGATTGACAGCCCTAATATTAATATGATGTGAGGTCCAGTTACCAGTGTGACACTGAAACAAGTAAAAAAGTAGCATTTTACTACTTATTAAGTACATCTAATTAAGTACAGATAGATAGATAGATAGATAGATAGATAGATAGATAGATAGATAGATAGATAGATCCATAGACAGACAGACAGATCCATAGACAGACAGACAGCATGGTAGATAGGAAAGATAAGCAGTCAGTTAGACATTCAGAAAAAAATAAAAGCCTGACAGGCAGATAGACAAAAAGGCGGACAAATAGATGGCCGGGTGGACAGACAGATAGACAGATAGACAAAGTAATATTTGAAAGGTACCAGACTCAAGGTTCAATACATTCCAGGAAACTGAGTGTTCTGGTCTCCACATGGAGGCATGGGTTTAAATCCCACTTCTGACAGTAACTTTATTTTCATTAGAAACCAAAACAAAAATATGAAATTAATTCTCCTTTGTCTTTCAAACACAGACATACAGAACAAAGATGGTTACCTAATATGGGGAAAGACAGACAGACAGAAACAAACTGTTAAAACAGACAAGCAGGCAGATGGATATATAAATTAGACAGATCGATGAATCGATAGGAAAGATGAGCAGGCATATATATGCATTCAGACCGAAAACCAGATAAGAGTGACGTAGATAGATAAGAAACACACAAATAGAAGGATAGATAAGACAAACAAGTAGACAGAGACTTGTAAAAATAGTTTTTTCAGCCACTAAGGGGATAAGAAACACATGCTTGTATGTCAGGATGGCCGAGCGGTCTAAGGCGCCAGACTCAAGGTTCTATACCTTTCAGGAAACTGAGTGTTCTGGTCTCCACATGGAGGTGTGGGTTCAAATCCCACTTCTGACAGTGACTTTATTTTCATTAGAAATAAAAAACTACAATAAAATAATTATTCTCCTTTGTCTTTCAAACACAGACATTCAGAATAAACAAGTAGATGGTTACCTAATAGTGGGAAAGACAGACATAAAAACAGGCAGAAAAAACTGTTAATACAGACTAGCAGGAAGATGGATATATAAATTAGACAGATCGATAGGAAAAACCCAGACAATAGGGTTGCACAAGCCAGTGCACTCTTAGTGCTGGTCCCAATTATTATTACTGGTAAAGGGAGAGAGGTAGCTGATATGATGGAGAGGAGAAAGGTACATATGTTGTGTGTTCAGGAGACCAAGTGGAAAGGGAGTAAGGCTCGTTAGTAAAAACAGGTATGTAGTTCCTTTTTATTGATGTGTTCTGCCTACACAAATTCATTCCATTGAAGATTCGTCTAAAATCGATGCTTGATGTTTAGACCTAATATGTATGTCATATGCACCTTTTTGTTTTTAATCTATATTTAAACATAACACATACAAACAATATTTATAATTATATTTTTGCTGAGATTACCAGACAATTTGAGAAATTTCATTGTCTTTTTGTGATCGTTCTAAAAAAAATAAAAAATAAAAATATTATATCAGAGTAACACTGACTTCAAACAAGTGACTGTTTTCTTCAAATGCACTGTATAGTGTGTTATCTGTATACATCAATGTTCTCTGACCAGCCTTGAACGATACACTGATTGATTGATTGTTCTTCCTTGGGAAGTGTTCACCTGTTTGGTGACAGGGGGCGCTGCAGCGCTGCTCAGAAAATACAGAGACTCTGTACTGTACTACATTTTCTATATACTTTGTAACATAAAGACGCAGTCTTGCACTTCAACGACGAAACGACGTCATCGCACAATGATGTCACGGTGTTACTTAGCAACTTTTAGAAGGATATCAATTTATAATCCATAACAATTTTAAAATAAAAATTACATTTTTATTTTCCTTTGACTGATCATCTCAGTTCATCTCCTCCAAGTCCTTTAGCGAGTTAAATCTGTTTTCAGTCTTTATCATGTCTTTTTTGAGGACTTTCTTTCTGGCAACCTTTACATTAGATATTGCCTTTACTGACCTCATTCTTTTCGTTGGTTTCACTTGTTTGTCCTCCTTTTTTCTTTTCCCTTGTCATCTTTTATTCCTGTTGCTTGTTCCTTACATGCTGGATGGTCGGATTCCATTGTGTTCAGGTCATTTTGCAGGCTGTACGTCAACTCCATTTGAGTCCATGAGTCTCCGTCCTGTTGTATGTCCACTGATGTCTCTTTCTCTTGGTCCTTCTTCTCCACTGCGTCCAAAGCCTTTTGCAAACTTTCAGTTAGCGTTATTTGGGTTCAGATTCCCCGTCCTGCTGTAAGTGATCCTCCTGGTTGTTGTGCTTCTTTCCTTCTTGTTCCACGCCCTTGTCCATTGTTGTTTCTCTCTTTTGTGTTGTTGTGATAAATACATCTCAGTCTCTATTTTAGAGTTATCTTTTTTT
Source organism: Silurus lanzhouensis (assembly GCA_039877035.1). NCBI lineage: Eukaryota > Metazoa > Chordata > Actinopteri > Siluriformes > Siluridae > Silurus > Silurus lanzhouensis. The sequence continues at coordinate 6,773 of JBCEWE010000161.1, forward strand.
GTCAGCTAGAGCAAATTGACAAAGCTTGGGAACATGTTACAGGAGGGTTATAATGTACTAACGTTAATTTGATGAGACAGACTCCACTTTGGACAAATTCAGTCTCCACATTAGACAATCAAAGATAGAACAGCGGCTAAAAGAGGCCACAAAGCAAGATCGCTGCAACCATGACCTTGACGTGATTTGAACACACAACGTTCTGATCTGGAGTCAGACGCGCTAACATTGTGCCAAAAGGTCAGAGTTGCTGCAGGAACCCGCCTCATGGCACAGAGTTGGCTTTGCATGATTCTCGTCACAGTTGTAATGACAAATTGAGTCTGATGGTCACGTTGCAGGATCTGACATTTTCCGCTTTTGAAGTCCCTGATTGTTGGTGTAATTAAGATTCAGGAGTTAGTTTTCATATGTACAGGAAACAATCTGTTACACTATACAGTGAAATAATGAACTTAGTGTCAGGCATTTGGTCTGTGATGAAATGTCAAGTTTGTTTTTAAAAAGCTGATGCTATGTGTTAGACTATGGACAAAGATTGGCAAAGGAGCTCCTTGAATACTGCTGTTGGACATGAAATAGGGGATAACCTTCATGGTGGGTTCTTACAAGAAAGGCACATTAAACAAGTGGAGAAAGTTTCAAGAAACTCCTGAGATTCGCCCTCTCTGAGCAAGCACAGAAACAAGTATTTTATTAAGGCCAGGCTTGTGAGCAGAGCCCGGATAGCTCAGGCGGTAGAGCATCAGAATTTTAATCTGAGGGTTCAAGTCCCTTTTCGAGCGTTAAAAAGCTAATGGTCGTTGGTTCTTATTGGTGGAAAATCAAAAGTTTGCCTGAATCTTCCCTTTATGTCAAAATGCCATGACTCTTCCTCTGACATTCCATATGTTTTCCTATCCTACCCATACATGAGTAAATTATGGTTTAGTCTCACTGTGGTAAGCATCCTTTATGGTGGTAATTTTGACCAACAAATGGCTGTGACAATAGTCGTCTTTGTTTGAACTCAAAAGATATTCCAATGATCCTCCCATGCAAATAACATTGATTTAAACATACTTTAACTGTGACATTATTTGACGTGTCACTGAAACTTGTTTTGTTTACTACAGTTTCTAAAATACACAACAAAAGTCCAGAGTGAGTTGATGGATTGTTGGCTGTTTGTTGACCACGCCCATTATGTCTGTAAACTGACCAATCAATGCAGGGTATTGTATATATAAGTATTGTATATACAAGACTATTAAAGCTAAGATTAGTTAGCCGGCTAGTTAGCCTAGCTCAGTGGTTCTCAAAGTGTGGAGTGGAGAATAAAAATATGACAGGTGGGGCGCATTGAACGGCAGGATTTATTTATTTATTTATTTATTTATTTGTTCTTCATTAATGATTTTCAATATGAATAAAGTTCATACACACAAAGCAGCACAAACAATGTTGTGAAAATCTATACAATGGATAAATGTGTGACATTGATCACAAAAAACAAACAAACAAACAAACAAACAAACAAACAAACAAACAAACAAACAGGTAATCCAGCACAAGCAGACAAAAAAGGTAGATGGTAGAAACAATAAACCAAAAATTCAGCCTTAAAGAAAATATAATTGTGGTTTGTGTTATCCTGTTCCTTTTGCCACATCTTATCTCTGAAACTTTTTAGATGTTGCTAAACTGAAAATTAAATACAGATCTCATCTCAATATTAAACATGACTTGAGAGTGACAGTATCAAGTCTACAACTCACTTGTGAAAAGATGTATGAAATGCATTTGCTCTATTTAACACAAATTGCAAAGTGACAGAAAGGCAAAGTGATAACACAACTACACCTTTCTTTTCTCTATTTTTGTTTTTGGTGCTAGTTGATGATCATTTAGAATTGGTTAGTGTAATAAATTAGGCATTTTTCAACTTGAATTATTTCATTATCCTTTTTTGAGATGACGGAGTACAGGTGGGGTTTAAAAATCCACCCCTCTGAAGTGGTAAATGGCAGAAAAAGATTGAGAATCACTGCTAAAAAAACACAAACAAAAGTCACATTAGTACAGAATGGAGCATAAAGCACGTCCTGATAGTGCCGCTAGAGGGCAGTGTGAGACTGAGAGTTGAGGATGTGAGCTGTGTGAAGCTGGGGATCAATAGTCTGTTAAGGGGTGGGAGGAGGGGAAAAGAAGGGAAAGAAGAAAAAACAGGAAAAAGAGAAAGAAAAAATAGAAAAATAGAAGAAAAAAGAAAAGGTAATGGAAACATGTCTTGCAAATTTCTTATGGTTGTTGGCAGATTGATGTATATATTTTATAGCAAACTGCCTCATGTGCTTCCCAGGGAGAATCTCTGATGTGAATGACGCTGGTTCGAATCCCTCAATAGTGCACAAAAATACTGATGATGTGAATAAAAATACATCACTTGTCACTCATGTTCATTAATATCTTTGTGATTTGACTGATTTCTTTTACTGGAAATTTCAATAAAGTGCATAAAATGCATGTTTATTTCTTTTGTTAATGTACTTATTTAACCTTTAACACTTTTTTTAACAAAAGTCTCTTTTTCATTATATGGGACATGTTCTGTATTTATCTTTTATAGTTATATTCTACTTAATAATAATAATAATAATAATAATAATAATAATAATAATAATAATGAAGATGATAATGGGTTCAGCAGGTTCACAGAATAATTCACGAGTCACTGTTCTATGAACAATAAAAAAAAATGTTTAAATTACTGAAAATGCTACAATATTACAAATCAATGTATCAATAAAGGTTATTTAACAATAGATATAATCAAGTACAAAGATTTAAAAAATGATCCTAATTGGGTCTGAAACAAAAACCTAATCATAAATAACTATAGATTATAATAGTAGTAAATCCACAAAATAAATGGTAAAATGATATCAAGTCTCTGAGTGACTCAAAACACCAGGATGAAATGGTTAAAGGAGCAGAACTGGAAGAAACAGCAGGTCTGGATGCAGATGAAGGACTGGATGCAGATGAAGGTCTGGATGCAGATGAAGGACTGGCTGAAGGAGATGAACTTTGACTACCAGGCTGTAAAGACACATATTGTATAATTTGAACTTAAGCATAATAATGATGATGAAAATGACATATGAAGATCTTTTTAAATTACAGGAATTGATGAAACGCTGTGAGCAGAATTTTAACCTGTGTGGGGAAACCCCATTGGATTTCAAGTCCAACGCCTTAACCACTCGGCCATTACAGCGGTGAGGAAGTTTGCTGATGTCTTGACTTGTCTACAATTTCACCTAAAAAGAAACATTTAGAAATGAAAGTGTCTCTGACAGACTTTGGCACTTTTCTCACCATTAAACACAAGACAGTTTGAGTCCCATTGTGTTTTACTGCTGAGCACAGCACAATTCTTTAAGCACAAAAGAAGTGCAGTTTCCAACATAATTGCTATACAGGGTTCACTTCCTCTTGAACTCCATTGTACCACTTAGCAATAAGTGGGTTTATACAACACATTTACTAAGAGCTAAAACCCCATTAGATTTCGAGTCTAACGCCTTTACCTCTCGGGCCATCACAGCAGCAGATATTGTCTTTTATATTTTATATATTGTTTTTCAACAGGAACGTAACTACACGTGTCAGCACGTTAAAAACCTCACTTTTGTGGAACAGGACGGGGAGCTCTCAGTCGGAAAATCAGACATCAAACATCATTTTTGCAAACACCTCCGAACTGCACTGACTCAAGAACAAACCCTCAAAGCATTTTTCCAAGACGCACCACCTGCCAGCAACAATCACTCAGTCCTCCGCTTATGTTCAGTGGAGATGATCATGAAGCTCAGCAGCACTTTAGAGTCTAACTAAAGCCACCACAGGTCTGGATGGGTTTGAACTACTGACATTATGGAAAACAGGCCATTGCAGTAATCGATTGCAGCACAGAGACCTCTCTTTGGAGTCTCCTTTAGTGGTTTGGATAAACCACATTCGGCTCTGGTTGTTCTTAACATGCCATTCAGTAGCTGGCGTGTGTTTTGCATGAAGTCCATGTGACATGGAGAAATAAATGATGTGCTCGACGTAGAGTGTGAGATTCTTAATCTCAGCGTATTTAATTCCTTCCCCACATTAGGCAATTAAAAGCTTTTGCACTGGCGCACTGAGGCAACGGTTTCTAATCATGTTGGTGACACCTTCCTAAAGAATCTGGTTGTCCTTATTAAGCCGCTGATTATCACAAAAGCATGTGTCTGGTTGTCTCAGTCGGTAGAGCATGAGATTCTTAATCTCAGGGTTGTGGGTTCGTGCCCCACGTTGGGTGAGGACAGCTATTACATGCTTAGATGATAAAGCTTTCTGTTCATCATAGTGACACCACCAAATCTGCTACACACAAGATTGGAAATGTGTGTACGCCACTTTCCACTCAAAGGTTCTGTTTAAAACAAAAAAAAACAAAAACCTTGACGGGTGTACACACATTCTGGGGACACAGAAGGTGAAAAGGGGAAACAGTGACACAGATGGCGAGATGAAGAACTGAAGTCAGATGGTTAAAAGTAAAAGATGCTGCAGATTAGAAAAGAGGAGGAGAGAGGAGAAAACAGTGAGTGTGAGGAGAAGATTCATATGGAAGTCTGTTTCTGCCACATAAAAAAAGTTTCCAATTCCAAGTTTTCTTTTTAAAGTAAACTTCAGACCCACAACATGGTTACCGGTGGAGGCACCAGAAATGTTGGATGTTTATGAGAAAAAGTCAGAGTTTATTTATGATTTTTTATTTATATATTTGTATTTGCATTTTGATGTAATATGCCAATTAATGCTTTAAATGGGTTTAGTTTTCACAGACTGCAAATTCAGCAATATAAAAAAGTTATTTTTTCTAAAAAGGAAACAAATTACTTGTTCATTTTAAGAGACCTGTCTTAAAATGAACAAGTAATTTGTTCATTTTAAGAGACCTGTCTTATTTCTTATTTTCTTATATTTAGAGTCGCTCATTAATAAAGAAAAAAATGCAACTTATCCAATTACTCAACTAATCGATGGAATAATTGGTAGAAAACTCGATTACTAAAATAATCCCCAAATATATCTACTAAATATAGTTATTGTTGTGTGTGTGTGTGTGTGTGTGTGTGTGCGTGTGTGTGTGTGTGTGTGTGTTTTGTTGTTAAGGTTGTGTCCTTGTAGATCTGGACTTCACTCACAGATGCTGAAGGAGCTTTAAGAATCTCATGCTCTACCGACTGAGACAACCAGACACACACATTAGCGATTATCAGCTGCTTAATAAGGACGACCAGATTCGGCGGTGCTCGTCAGAAAGGTGTCACCAAGATGAATAGAAACCTTTGCCATCTCAGTGCGCCAGTGCAAAAGCTTTTTATTGCCCAATGTGGGGAAGGAATTAAATACGCTGAGCTTAGGAATCTCACGCTCTATGCCGAGCACATCATTTATTTCTCCACGTCACATGGACTTCATGCAAAACACACGCCCGCTACTGACTGGTAGTTTAGGAACAACCAGTGGCGAATGTGGTTTATCCAAAAAACTAAAAGAGACTCCAAAGAGAGGTCTCTGTGCCGAAATCGATTACTGCAATGGCCTGTTATCCATAATGTCAGTAGTTCAAACCCATCCAGACCTGCGGTGGCTTTAGTTAAACTCTAAAGTGCTGCTGAGCTTCATGATCATCTCCACTGAACATAAGCGGAGGACTGAGTGATTGTTGCTGGCAGGTGGTGCGTCTGGGAAAAATGCTTTGAGGGTTTGTTCTTGAGTCAGTGCAGTTCGGAGGTGTTTGCAAAAATGATGTTTGATGTCTGTTTTTCTGACTGAGAGCTCCCCGTCCTGTTCCGCAAAAGTGAGGATTTTAACATGCTGACACGTGTAGTTACGTTCCTGTTGAAAAACAATATATAAAATATAAAAGACAATATCTGCTGCTGTGATGGCCCGAGAGGTAAAGGCGTTAGACTCGAAATCTAATGGGGATTTAGCTCTCAGTAAATGTGTTGTATAAACCCACTTATTGCTAAGGGTACGATGGAGTTCAAGAGGAAGTGAACCCTGTATAGCAATTATGTTGGAAACTGCATTATCTGCACTTCTTTTGTGCTTCAAGAATTGTGCTGTGCTGAGCAGTAAAACTCAATGGGACTCAAACTGTCTTGTGTTTAATTGTGAGAAAAGTGCCAAAGTCTGTCAGAGACACTTTCAATTCTAAATGTTTCCTTTTAGGTGAAATTGTAGGCAAGTGAAGACATTGCAGCAAACTTCATCACTGCTGCGATAGGAGTGGTTAAGGCGTTGGACTTGAAATCCATTGGGGTTTCCCCACGCAGGTTCAAATCCTGCTCACAGCGTTTCATAAATGTGTGATAGTAGTTTATTTTTAAGTCTTTACTGTGTGAAGTGAACGATGTACAGAAGTGTTTCAGCATAGAAGAAACGTTGTAAACAAACATAATGTGTTTTACTTGAGGTGAAAGTTGTTTTTCTGGGACGAGGAGGAATTAGAACTCACATTATCTCTTTAGGAAACATGATTCATCTTGTGCTTTCTACAAGATCAAAAAGGTTCAGAAAGATCTTTTGAAACTTTTTGTTTTAAAAGAATATGTTTCATATCACTTTACTTCTGTTCTCAGACTCTCACTAGTGTACAGAGATGATTGTGGATTAAACATTGTTGGATTTTTATTATGCCCAAAGGAAACTTAATTCTTGGAGAGGTTTTCCAAACGACCTGCGATGCTCGTAGTGCCTTTCTGATCAGGGAAGAATCACACTGCACACAGCAAATGTTCTTTTTCGATTTATTGCAGGCAGCAGAACATATATATACACACAGAGGAGAGAAAGCTGACCTAAAGTTGTTTCCTGTTTAGACAAGAGGATATACTAGCCGGAGATGTGTGAGCCCAGATAAGACTCCCTGTTTACTTTACAGACTAACATCGTAAATATTCTATAGACACTGAACAGACAAAGGAATGTGTGTGAAACAGTGTGAAAATCGTCTTAACACTAACAATGGCCACTTTAAATCATTTATGATTTAGCATCACACACCAAAACATAGGATGTTCATCCTGAGAACAGAACCGGTGACATAAACTGCAAATGAAAAGATAAAGACAAACAAAAACATACAGATTCCATTTCATTCTTTCCCTACATGCATATAATCCTTCATCATCACCACTCCAATCGAGGCCTTTATGGCCTGTCTTACCATCGTCATTAAACATGGCAACATACAAAGTACAATTCCAACAATCAATAAAAGAATCATTCCTAAAACAAAATAGTGTTCAACACTCATAAACAAACTCTTAATCTTTGCAAAAAAAACTTTGTTGAGCAGTTGTTTCACGTTCTCCAAGACATCATGAGACAATTGTTTCTCAGTGCTTGTTCAATATGTCTATTAGCAGTATTATAAGGTAGTTTCTTCTCACTGAATCATGTATTCAAAGAGAATAAAAAAGATTTGGAGTCTAGTTACAACTATGCACATATAGTTATAGAATTTACACCTAGAGCAGGTATCAGGGTGAGCTAAACTAAACAGTCAAGTGAGTCAAATCTTCACCCCGGAGGTGGCCCCCTTTCTACTATAAAGAAAGGATCTTTCTGTGGGCTCTCAACTGTTTCATCCCTAAATACTCACTTAGGTAGGCTTCTTAGGCCAACAGACCAATTAGTGCACAGATTAAGTGGGTGCTGTTTTGATCCTGCTTGCGTGTATCCACTGTGGCTGATAATCAGTCAGAACAGTCACTGGACCCAGATACTTCGGCTCACCGACCTTGGTAGGCTTCAGACTTCGTATCAGGACCTGCTGATTAGGCACAAAAGGGTGTGTTGGCTTATCTGTGGGCAGAGGAAGGGAGACATCAGCACTGATGTCAATTTCTCAACCAGGGCAGAAACGTAGTCGTCCACCATCACTTCCAGGTTACCTAAGGAAGAAATGCCAGTGCGTCCCCTGACCCATGGGGTTGGGAAAGGCTTGAACATAAAACTTTCAAAGGTTAGTTTTGTTGAAGATGGGGTCATTTTCATTTCTGTGAGTACTGCTGGGAGAACAACAGCCTGTTTCAATGCAGGCTATAGAAATACGCTCCTTAATGGTTCTGTTTGTTCTCTCTACCACTCCAGCTGACTGTGGGTGATAGGGAATATTAAAATGCCAGTCGATTGCTAAGGTTTTTGCCTAAAGTTGTGTTACCTTCAAAGCAAAAGGTGTGCCGTTATCACTTTCAATCACACTAGGAATACCAAACCTAGAGATGATCTCTTTTATTAATATTTTGACAACCGTTTTAGCATTCTCTGTCATGCATGCAAATGCTTCTGGCCACTTACTGAATCTGTCAACTATAACCAATAGGTACCTCAAATTTCCTACAGGTGGCATATGTGTAACTATGGCCACTTTGGCAGGGAGTTGAACAGCTTTTAAAAGGTTGCCTATGGAATTAAAATGTGCTATGGGCATTCCATCAGCTGTTTTAAAGTCTCTTTGCTTCCATGTTTCGGCAAAATCATGCACAACACCATAAGCATTATTAGAATCAGTGTATATAGTCACTACTTTACCTTCAGACAACTGACATGCTCTTGCAAGTGCAACCAACTCTGCAGCTGGTGCTGATGTGTATGGTAATGATTTAGCTTCAACTATTACATCAGGTAATCCTACAACCGCATATCCACATAAATACACACCAATAAAAGGTTTTGAACATGAACCATCTACATATAGGCAATCCCCCTCTTCCAGGTCCATATCTAAAAGATCGGGCCTACAAGAGGTCTCTTGTTCAATGTGTTTAAGGCAATCATGTGCCTCGTTAAAACCATCTACGTCAATATCGTCTAGCAGATCACGCAGAGCGACTGCAGCTGAATGCGGCTAAGAAGAAGGCTTAATAGTTACGTTTTCTGCCAAGAGTGTGGTTTCATAACCAGATCTATGTTGTGCTGTCATATGTTGTGTGTTGAGGTTGTGTAAAATAGCTGTTACCTGATGTGAGGTGTACAGTATCAAAGGATGTGACAGCACCGTTTTTTCAGCATCCCGGACCATCAGAGCCGCAGCAGCCACTGCACGCAAGCACGAAGGCAACCCTTGTGCTATGTTGTCTAAAGCAGGGGTTTTCAACTGGTTCTGTGCCAGGGACCATTATTCTGACTAACAAGTAATTCGCGGCCCACTTTTGTGTGTGTGTGTGTGTGTGTGTGTGTCTGTGTGTGGGGGGGGAATTCCTTACCTGTTAGTGGGATTTCTGGGCGTGGTGACTTCCACACACTCAGTCTATTCATGGTGATATAGTGGTACATAGTGACAGCCTAATATCATTTTCTGGTCTAGCCTTGCCCTGTACTTGTTCTTTAGATATGCCAGTGTGGAAAAACTGCTCTCACAAAGGTATGTAGTTGGAAAGGGTAAAAGACACCTCAATGCTTTTACTGTAAGCTCTGGAAATTCTGTCTGGCAACTTATCCAGAACTTCATAATGGGTTGTGTATCATACATATGCCTACTGACAGAGTCTGTGGACATCTCTATGAGCTGATCCTGAAATAAATTGTGAAATTATGTAGGCTGTCACGGACCACATGCAATGCCGCCACGGACCACCGGTTGAAAACCCCTGGTCTAAAGATTTAAAAAGATACGCAACAGGGCAATATCTGTCACCGTATTCCTGGGCTGGATCCCTGAAGCCGTACCACCACGTTTGTGCACATAAAGGTAAAAAAAGCTTAGCATAATTCTGAAGACCTAGAGCTGGGGCAGACTGTATACCCTTCTTGAGGGCAGCAAAACTGTCAGTCCACAGTCCACAGAATAAGATGTGATGAGGAGCTTTGTGATCAATAGCACTACGCAAAACTTAATCATGCTGTGCGCAGTTAGGCATCCATGCTCGGCAGTAGTTCACCAGTCCCAAGAAGCTCTGCATCTGTTTCACAGTCTGAGGTCTTGGAAACCTAGTCACAAGCTGTACTCGGTCCTGCGATATCTTATGTTGGCCTTCTGAGATCACATGGCCCAGATATGAGACCTTTCTCTTCACCCACTGTAGTTTCTGGTGTGAAGCTTTAAATCCAGCCTGAGCCAGGACATTGCAGACAATTACTGATGCTTTGTGGCAGTCCTGCTCAGTCAGTCCTGTGACAAGGATGTCATCTGCGTATTGAAGAATGGAGGTTGTTTCTGGAAGGTGTATATCAGCCAAAGTTCTGTGCACTACAGCGGAGAATACGGCTGGCGAGTCAACAAAGCCCTGAGGAAGACGTGTCCAGGTGAATTGACGTCCCCTATAGGTAAACGCGAAAAGCAGCTGCATCTCTGAGGCCAAAGGGACACTGAAAAAAAGCAGAACAAAGATCAATCACAGTGTCATGCGGACACAGAGGCGGAAGCCGAAGTTGCAGCAAACAAAGAAAACTTTGTCTTGCGGCGTGCTCACAGCGCAAAATACAACAGCTCCGTGTTTATGAGTAAACCCAACATACCCGGATCCGTGAAACAAAGGAAGCGTAAATCCCAGGTGCGTCCGGAAAGAGGCGCGGGCTGCGCGAAGACAGCGAGAGAGAGACGGTAAGTAGCGGGGATGAACCCGAGCGGACACACGGTCAGCGCAAAGCGCACACACGTCCCAAAAGAGCAAACAGGAACACCACCGGCATACATCCACGTCGGACCATGAGCAACATACATGAACTGGTAATAAAGGACCCCGAGTGTGTGTGCAGTGAGTGTTCTTATAGGCGGTAAGATTAGTGTGTAGATGGAAGTTAGGTGTGTATTGTCAGTGCGAAGGAAAGACGCTCCTTGTGGGCGGGGCGCGCACACGAGAAGGAGCAGGGCATTCTCCGAAGCACCGAGGTTGACAGCCGCCGAAGGGGGCGTGGCAGGGAGATTCCTGACACACAGTAGAAAATCTGTGAGTCGCTGTTATAGAGAACAATGGTAGCTACATTGGGCACCAAAGGAGCCAAACGGAATAACTAATTTATTAATCTCACATAAATCTTGTGTTAGCCTCCAGCATTTTTTATCCGCCTTCAAGACAGGATTAATCGCTGTGTTATAAGGTGTATAAGAATGTGTCTCGATCAAAACACCTTGTGACAATAAATGGTCAATAACTGGAGCAATGCCAACATTCCTCTCTTTCGACAATGGATATTGTTTAACAAAAAATCGGATAGTGTGTTTTCATAAATGCATGATACGGTTTTACCTGGATTAAACCTGCCTCGTCTTTGTGAGAGGCCCATAATTTAGGGTTAACTTCACCTAAATTTGGTTCATCGGGCAGGACCTCTGTACTACCCTGGAAGAAATCTCCCGGATGTGGCTGTGGTTCGGTTGAGAGCATGAGGACAGAAGGAAAAGACAGTGAGACATTGGTTTTAAAAAACAGAATTTTCATTCCCATTTTGTGCATCATATCTCTTCCTAAAAGGTTTAAAGGCGAGTTTGGAATTATTGTAAAGCTATGATAATAAATTTGTATCAGTCGGTGTCACCACAGGCAAAAGGTGAGTTACAGGACATGAAATTGGAACTCTATCTATTCCCTAATAGATGAACTTCCCCTTTTTCCTAGGACCTCCACCTTGAGTTTTGTGCTGAGGCTGGAATGTACCACTTCCTGTTGCAATGAAGAGCCTAACGGGTTAACTAAACCTGGAGCAGAACAGAAACCTCTAGCAGCATCTTAATCTCTAGGAAAAAGTATCTAGATGTGACACAATTTTACTCCATAATGCCAAATGATCTAAATAAGGATTAGTGCAGTAACCGGCACAATTCCTATACATCCAATCTTTGGGATTTTCTCCCGGCAGTAAGCGAGAAATCCCATGACCCAACGTCTTTACACAGAACTAAGAACAGACACACAACACTTAACACACAGACGAATACACACAACACTAGGCACCAGGGGGATCGCAGTCTTCAAACAAAAAAAAGTAATCCAGTCTCTCCATTTGGTTTACAAATTTTGTAAGTTAGGAGAAACAAATTGCCTATAAAGCCAAAACAAGATTGAAGTCTTTTGAAAAATTTAAAAGTCTTTTTAAAATGTTTTTTATTTTTTTTTATACATTTTTCATTAATCTATTTTTTTCGGGCATATAAAAATTAACGTGGATTCTTTTGGATACTTCACACAATATCGCATGTATTAGACAGAGCGTGAAAAACGTCTTCTAATCTTGCATCTTACGTCTACAGTGAGGAAAACAATGTGCAAATAGTGACTGAGATGTATTCACAATTCAAGTTTTAGTGACACCTCAAATAATGTCACAGTCAAAGTATGTTTGAACCAAGTACAGGCTTTGACATTTCTGACAATAGTCGTCTTTGTTTGAACCCAAAAGATATTCCCATGATCCTCCCATGCAAATATCTTTTGGGTTCAAACAAAGACGACTATTGTCAGAGCCATTGGTTGGTCAGAGTTAACACCATAAAGGATGCTTACTACAGTGAGACTAAACCATAATTTGCTAATGTATCGGTAAGACTTGGAAAGAATGTGAAAATGTCAGAGCCCGTACTCTGTGCAAGAAAATACATCTTAGGGTGTTTTGACATCCATAGTAGATTCAGACAAGCTTTGGATTATCCCACCAACAAGAATCAGCCACCCATCGGCATTTTAACACCCAAACAGGGACTTGAACCCTGGACCCTCAGATTAAAAGTCTGATGCTCTACGGACTGAGCTATCCAAGCCCTGTGCACTTTCCAGCTTTGAACCTAGAACAGTTGCGACACCTTGCCTCAATAAAATACTTGTCTCTGTGCTGGATCAGAGAGCGAATCTCAGGAGTTTCTTGAAGCTTTCTCCAATAGTTTAATGTGCCTTTTTTGCAAGACGCCCACCATGAAGGTTATCCCCTATTTCATGTCCAACAGCAGTATTCAAGGATGCAGGCTAGTTGAAAAATGTGACTATGTATAACTCACATAAAAAGCACCTTTGCCAATCTTTGTCCATAGTCTTATACATAGCATTTGCTTTTTGAAAACTAACTTTACATTTCATCACAGACCAAATGACTGACACTGAGTTCATTATTTCACTGTATAGTGTAACAGATTGTTTCCTGTACATATGAAATGTAAATCCTGACTCTTATTTACACCAACAGTCAGGGACTTTAAATGCGGAAAATGTCAGAGCGTGCAACCTGACCGTCAGACAAAATTTGTCATTACAACTGCGACGAGAAAAATGCAAAGCCTTATCTGGGCCATGAGGTGGGTGAACTCAGCTACTTGGAGTTAATGGCGCATGTGGAAACGTCAGAGCTGGTACTCTTTGTAAGTAAAAGGGAAGATTCAGACAAACTTTGGATTATCCCACAACAAGAATCGGCCACCCGCTGACTTTTTAACACCCGTATAGGGACTTGAACCCTGGACCCTCAGATTAAAAGTCTGACGCTCTACCAATGGAGCTATCTGGGCTCTGCTCAAGTTCCTGCTTTGAAACTAAAACAGTTGCGACACCTTGCCAGGCGACACCTTACCAGGAGTTTCTTGAAGCTTGAAAATCACGTCGAGGTCATGGTTGCTGGACTTGCTTTTTGGCCTCTATTAGCAGCTGCTCTATCTTTGATTTTCCAATGTGGAGACTTTACATTTGTCCAAAGTGTAGTCTTTCTCATCAAATTAACGTTACAACCCTCCTATAACATGTTACCAAGCTTTGTCAATTTGCTCTAGCTGAATAAAAAGATAACGCTGCAAATAGTGACTAAGATGTATTCCCAATTCAAGATTTAGTGACACCTCAAATAATGTCACAGTTAAAGTATGTTTATACCAATTATAATTTGCATGGGACGATCATGAGAATATCTTTTGGGTTCAAACAAAGACGACTATTGTCAGAGCCATTGGTTGGTCAAAATTAACACAATAAAGAATGCTTATCAGAGTGAGATTAATCCATAATTTGCTAATGTATGGGTAAGACTTTTCTGCTTTGACCCTCCTCATGGCCCAGAGATGGCTTTGCATTTTTCTCGTCGCAGTTGTAATGACAAATTGACATTTTCCGCATTGGAAGTCCCTGATTGTTGGTGTAAATAAGATTCAGGAGTTACATTTTATATGTAAAGGAAACAATCTGTTACACTATACAGTAAAATAATGAACTTAGTGTCAGTCATTTGGTCAATGATGAAATGTAAAGTTAGTTTTCAAAAAGCAAATGCTATGTATAAGACTATGGACAAAGATTGGCAAAGGAGCTTTTAAGGTGCTTTTTATGTGAGTTATACATAGTCACATTTTTCAACTAGCCTGCATCCTTGAATACTGCTGTTGGACATGAAATAGGGGATAACTTTTATGGTGGGCGTCTTGCAAAAAAGGCACATTAAACTATTGGAGAAAGCTTCAAGAAACTCCTGAGATTCGCCCTCTGAGCCAGCACAGAGACAAGTAGTTTATTGAGGACAGGTGTTGCAACTGTTCTAGGTTCAAAGCTGGAAAGTGCACAGGGCTTGGATAGCTCGGACTCTGCATAAGCAGAGTCCGGATAGCTCAGTCGGTAGCGCATCAGACATTCCATCTGAGGGTCCAGGGTTCAAGTCCTTGTTTGGGCATTTAAAAGCTAACTAGTGGCTCATTCTTTGTGTTGGGATAATCCAAAGCTTATCTGAATCTTCCCTTGATGTCAAAATGCTATGATATTTTTTTCTTGCACAGAGAACAGGCGCTGACGTTTCCACATGCTTTCCAATTCTTACCCATACATTAGCAAATTATGGTTTAGTCTCACTGTGGTAAGCATTCTTTATGGTTTTAATTTTGACCAACAAATGGTTCTGACAATAGTCGTCTTTGTTTGAACCCAAAAGATATTCCCATGATCCCCCATGCAAATATCATTGGTTCAAACATACTTTGACTGTGACATTATTTGAGGTGTAACTGAAATTTGAATTGTGAAAAGATCTCAGTCACTATTTGCAGAGTTATCTATTTTTTTCAGCTAGAGCAAATTGACAAAGCTTGGTAACATGTTAAAAGAGGGTTATAATTTACTAACATTAATTTGATGAGACAGTCTCCACATTGGACAAAAAGCAAGAGCCCAGCAACCATGACCTCGATGTGATTCAAACACACAACCTTTTGATCTGGAGTTAGACGGGCTACCGCTGCGCCACGAGGTCCAAGTAGCTGCTTTAAACGTCTTCATGGCCCAAAGAAGGCTTTGCATTTTTCTCGTCGCGGTTGTAATGACAAATTGAGTACTTTGATAGTGACATTATTTGAGGTGTCACTGAAACTTGAATTTTGAATACATCTCAGTCACTATTTGCAGAGTTATCTTTTTTTCAGCTAGAGCAAATTGATAAAGCTTGGTAACATGTTATAGGAGGGTTATAATGTACTAACGTTATTAGACTACGCACCACGAGTTCTGAGTAGCTTGAGATGTAAAATTGCAAGTGGATAAGATGGTTTCTCTGGGTCACTGAATGGTAAATTGCAGGCTTTGCTCTGATCCTTTTGAAAGGTTGATAGTATTTGTTAGCAATGGAAAAAAACAGTGATTTTAAACAAACTACAAGCCATCCCTTGAGATAAACAGTTCCGAGACAGTAAATTACAGACCTCTGAGGTGTTGATTACATGGGTATGTCTTAAATCCAAAGTGAACAGTCCAATAGTATAGTAATTGTTCTAAATATGATTTAAAAATCTCTTATATTAAACCAATACAACATGCATGGGTCCAAGAGCAAACGATCTAGGTCAGCTGAATACCACTTAGGACATTGGTGCCTAATGTTGGTTAGTTGCAGGTCCCCTTTGTCATTTGCTGAAAGCGTGATACCATGGCCATACAAACTGCAATGAAAATCAGGTAAATCGGGTACGACTGTGCTGTGACTTCAACACAAAACATTATAGGCCTTTTTATCAATGAGCAAACTGTTTGTGGTGGTACAACGCCCTAGCAAGCTCAGATTCCGAGGTTTGTAATAACATGGATATACCGTACAGTCAGTTTGGACAGTACATTGGTACAGCAGTTGCTCTGAATCAGTTAAAAAAATCTTTTTACACAAAAGAAAAACAACAGCCAACAGGGCCTTTATTGTATTACGTTCTCAGAGCGGGGGTTCCCAGTAACGTGTTCGGCCAGGTCGCCTCGTTAGCGCAGTAGGTAGTGCGTCAGTCTCATAATCTGAAGGTCGTGAGTTCGATCCTCACACGAGGCAAGTTTTCTTTTGAAATCTCCATCACTGCTAGTGGTTCTACAGGCAGACAAACTGCAACAAAAATCAAGTAAAACAGCTACAAGTGTTTCGTCTCATCGGCACAAACAATTATATACTGCTTGTGTTGATTCAACTGGCAGGCAACGGCAGATTCCGAGTTCTTGATTACAAGGGGTTTCTCTTACAACCAAAGCGCACAGTCCAGTGGTACAACAATTGTTCTACAAAACATTTTAGAAATCTCTTATATAAAACAAATATACATCCATGGGTCCATGAGCAAACAATCAAGATCAATTGCTCCTACCACTAAGGACAGCGGTGCCCAATGTTTGTTAGTTGCAGCACTGCTTTGTTACTGCTGAAAGAGTAGGACCCTCAGAGCAATTGCTGTCAACAGTTGTGTGTTGCATGCTAATTTCAACAGACTTTTAGTGGTTTGTTGAGACTATGATCAGATATTAGATAGAACGTTTTCACTGCTATGGCATGGCTATTGTTTGTCAATATGTATCTTAACTATATTTGTATTTGACCATATTTTCTGTTGAGGACCTTAGCAAGTCTGAAATTAATGGTAGGACTAGCATTAAGACAAAAATCGAATTCATGCTTCTGCCTTATTAGCTGTGAGCTCGAATGAATATGTCCATGCACTTTTTTCCCCCTAAATCTTAGAGCGAAGAATTCCCATTCAATAGCTGGCTGAGCATTTGCTGTCTGTCAGTAAGGCACTGTGGCTTAGTTGGTTAAAGTGCCTGTTTAGTAAACAGGAGATCCTGGGTTCGAATCCCAGCAGTGCCTGATGCAGTTGTCCTTTGGTGCCTCAGCTTGAGTGCCTTCCAGCCTTTTCTTTATGGCTTGTGATAGAACATTGCAAGTGGATAAGATGGTTTCTCTGGGGCACTGAATGGTGAATTGCAGGCTTTGCTCTGACCCTTTTGAAAGCTTGATAGTATTTGTTAGCAATGGAAAAAAAAACAGTGATTTTAAACAGACTACGAGCCATCCGTTGAGATAAACAGTTCAGAGGTAGTAAAATACAGACCTCCGCAACGTAGCGGCTCTGTGGCGCAATGGATAGCGCAGTGGACTTCTAGACTCAGCGGTAGAGCTATTCAAAGGTTGTGGTTTCGAGTCCCACCAGAGTCGTTGTGCATTTTTTACTTGTCTTGCTAGTAACTTTCATTTTACACTAGGTAGATTGAAGAGCCATATCGCATGTGACATGTCCGTGCTTCTCGTCCTAACCCGAAATGCTTTGTTGGGCGCAGTTTTCAAAAAAAATCTCCTCTTGTTCCACATGGTTCTACTCATTTGACCAAAACGTTGCTGTACCCTAATCGGCTGTTTCAACAAATATTCCTGACACAGAATCATTCCATACTTTGTGCTCACACATCCAAAGCCCACAATAATGTTTTGATTAGCAAAGATTAGGAACATGGGCACAACTGTTTTGTCTCATCGGCACAACCATTTATAGACTGCTTGTGTTGATTCAACTGCCAGGCAATGGTGGATTCTGAGGTGTTGATTACATGGGTATGTCTTAAATCCAAAGTGAACAGTCCAATGGTATAGTAATTGTTCTAAATATGATTAAAAATCTCTTATATTAAACCAATACAACATGCATGGGTCCAAGAGCAAACTATCTAGGTCAGCTGAATACCACTTAGGACATTGGTGCCTAATGTTGGTTAGTTGCAGGTCCCCTTTGTCATTGCTGAAAGCGTGGTACCATGGCCATACAAACTGCAATGAAAATCAGGTAAATCGGGTACGACTGTGCTGTGATTTCAACACAAAACATTATAGGCCTTTTTATCAATGAGCAAACTGTTTGTGGTGGTACAACGCCCTAGCAAGCTCAGATTCCGAGGTTTGTAATAACATGGATATACCGTACAGTCAGTTTGGACAGTACATTGGTACAGCAGTTGCTCTAAATCAGTTAAAAAATCTTTTTACACAAAAGAAAAACAACAGCCAACAGGGCCTTTATTGTATTACATCCTCAGAGCGGGGGTTCCTAGTAACGGCCTTCGGCCAGGTCGCCTCGTTAGCGCAGTAGGTAGCGCGGCAGTCTCATAATCTGAAGGTCGTTAGTTCGATCCTCACAGGAGGCAAGTTTTCTTTTGAAATCTACATCACTGCTAGTGGTTCTACAGGCAGACAAACTGCAACAAAAATCAAGTAAAACAGCTACAAGTGTATCGCCTCATCGGCACAAACAATTATATACTGCTTGTGTTGATTCAACTGGCAGGCAACGGCAGATTCCGAGTTCTTGATTACAAGGGGTTTCTCTTACAACCAAAGCGCAGAGTCCAGTGGTACAACAATTGTTCTACAAAAGATTTTAGAAACCTCTTATATAAAACAAATGTACATTCATGGGTCCATGAGCAAACAGTCAAGATCAATTGCTCTTACCACTAAGGACAGTGGTGCCCAATGTTTGTTAGTTGCAGCACTGCTTTGTTATTGCTGAAAGAATAGGACCCTCAGAGCAATTGCTGTCAAGAGTTGTGTGTTGCATGCTAATTTCAACAGAATTTTAGTTGTTTGTTGAGACTATGATCAGATATTAGATAGAATGTTTTCACTGCTATGGCATGGCTATTGTTTTTCAATATGTATCTTAACTATATTTGTATTTGATCATATTTTCTGTTGAGGACCTTAGCAAGTCTGAAATTAATGGTAGGACTAGCATTAAGACAAAAATCTAATTCATGCTTCTTCCTTATTAGCTGTTAATTTGAATGAATATGTCCATGCACTTTTTCCCCCTAAATCTTAGAGCGAAGAATTCCCATTCAACAGCTGGCTGAGCATTTGCTTTCTGTCAGCAAGGCGCTGTGGCTTAGTTGGTTAAAGTGCCTGTCTAGTAAACAGGAGATCCTGGGTTTGAATCCCAGCAGTGCCTGATGCTGTTGTCCTTTGGTGCTTGAGTGCCTTCCAGCTTTTTCTTTATCGCTTGAGATAGAACATTGCAAGTGGATAAGATGGTTTCTCTGGGGCACTGAATGGTGAATTGCAGGCTTTGCTCTGACCCTTTGGAAGCTTGATAGTATTTGTTAGCAATGGAAAAAAAAACTGATTTTAAACAAAGTACGAGTCATCCGTTGAGATAAACAGTTCCGAGGTAGTAAAATACAGACCTCCGCAACTTAGCGGCTCTGTGGCGCAATGGATAGCGCATTGGACTTCTAGACTCAGCGGTAGAGCTTTTCAAAGGTTGTGGGTTCGAGTCCCACCAGAGTCGTTGTGCATTTTTTACTTGTCTTGCTAGTAACTTTCATTTTACACTAGGTAGATTGAAGAGCCATATCGCATGTGACATGTCCGTGCTTCTCGTCCTAACCCGAAATGCTTTGTTGGGCGTAGTTTTCAAAAAAATCTCCTCTTGTTTCACATGGTTCTACTCATTTGACCAAAACGTTGCTGTACCCTATTCGGCTGTTCGAACAAATATTCCTGACACAGAATCATTCCATACTTTGTGCTCACACATCCAAAGCCCACAATAATGTTTTGATTAGCAAAGATTAGGAACATGGGCACAACTGTTTTGTCTCATCGGCACAACCATTTATAGACTGCTTGTGTTGATTCAACTGCCAGGCAATGGTGGATTCTGAGGTGTTGATTACATGGGTATGTCTTAAATCCAAAGTGAACAGTCCAATGGTATAGTAATTGTTCTAAATATTATTTAAAAATCTCTTATATTAAACCAATACAACATGCATGGGTCCAAGAGCAAACGATCTAGGTCAGCTGAATACCACTTAGGACATTGGTGCCTAATGTTGGTTAGTTGCAGGTCCCCTTTGTCATTGCTGAAAGCGTGTACCATGGCCATACAAACTGCAATGAAAATCAGGTAAATCGGGTACGACTGTGCTGTGATTTCAACAAAAACATTATAGGCCTTTTTATCAATGAGCAAACTGTTTGTGGTGGTACAACGCCCTAGCAAGCTCAGATTCCGAGGTTTGTAATAACATGGATATACCGTACAGTCAGTTTGGACAGTACATTGGTACAGCAGTTGCTCTAAATCAGTTAAAAAATCTTTTTACACAAAAGAAAAACAACAGCCAACAGGGCCTTTATTGTATTACATTCTCAGAGCGGGGGTTCCTAGTAACGGCCTTTCGGCCAGGTCGCCTCGTTAGCGCACAGTAGGTAGCGCGTCAGTCTCATAATCTGAAGGTCGTGAGTTCGATCCTCACACGAGGCAAGTTTTCTTTGAAATCTCCATCACTGCTAGTGGTTCTACAGGCAGACAAACTGCAACAAAAATCAAGTAAAACAGCTACAAGTGTTTCGTCTCATCGGCACAAACAATTATATACTGCTTGTGTTGATTCAACTGGCAGGCAACGGCAGATTCCGAGTTCTTGATTACAAGGGGTTTCTCTTACAACCAAAGCGCACAGTCCAGTGGTACAACAATTGTTCTACAAAACATTTTAGAAATCTCTTATATAAAACAAATATACATCCATGGGTCCATGAGCAAACAATCAAGATCAATTGCTCCTACCACTAAGGACAGCGGTGCCCAATGTTTGTTAGTTGCAGCACTGCTTTGTTACTGCTGAAAGAGTAGGACCCTCAGAGCAATTGCTGTCAACAGTTGTGTGTTGCATGCTAATTTCAACAGACTTTTAGTGGTTTGTTGAGACTATGATCAGATATTAGATAGAACGTTTTCACTGCTATGGCATGGCTATTGTTTGTCAATATGTATCTTAACTATATTTGTATTTGACCATATTTTCTGTTGAGGACCTTAGCAAGTCTGAATTAATGGTAGGACTAGCATTAAGACAAAAATCGAATTCATGCTTCTGCCTTATTAGCTGTGAGCTCGAATGAATATGTCCATGCACTTTTTTCCCCCTAAATCTTAGAGCGAAGAATTCCCATTCAATAGCTGGCTGAGCATTTGCTGTCTGTCAGTAAGGCACTGTGGCTTAGTTGGTTAAAGTGCCTGTTTAGTAAACAGGAGATCCTGGGTTCGAATCCCAGCAGTGCCTGATGCAGTTGTCCTTTGGTGCCGCTTGAGTGCCTTCCAGCCTTTTCTTTATGGCTTGTGATAGAACATTGCAAGTGGATAAGATGGTTTCTCTGGGGCACTGAATGGTGAATTGCAGGCTTTGCTCTGACCCTTTTGAAAGCTTGATAGTATTTGTTAGCAATGGAAAAAAAAAACAGTGATTTTAAACAGACTACGAGCCATCCGTTGAGATAAACAGTTCAGAGGTAGTAAAATACAGACCTCCGCAACGTAGCGGCTCTGTGGCGCAATGGATAGCGCAGTGGACTTCTAGACTCAGCGGTAGAGCTATTCAAAGGTTGGGGGTTCGAGTCCCACCAGAGTCGTTGTGCATTTTTTACTTGTCTTGCTAGTAACTTTCATTTTACACTAGGTAGATTGAAGAGCCATATCGCATGTGACATGTCCGT
>JBCEWE010000161.1:28757-53376 GCA_039877035.1 Silurus lanzhouensis
ATCTTTCATTCCTAGGTTCACCTTCTACCACTTCATCTAACTCACTCCAGAATTTTTCTTTCTCCTCCATCTCACAACCCACTTGTGTCTACATTGATCCCGCTTTTTCCTATGTATATGGAATTTTCCTACTAAAATAAACAAATGTATATGTTGTTGTTCACAATAAAAATTTTGTAAAAAACAGTACATCAAATATTCATATCCTCCACAATAATCTGGAGTAAATACAATTAAAAAAAAAAAAGATGCAAAATGGTTTCATTTTCTTGACCACAAAATTCACAGCTACATGAAATATTCATCTTAAATCTTTCCAAAACATGCTTTAAAACCAGGCGATGTCACTATACATTTTATGTCTTAAATACGTCATATGATACGGATTTTAATTATAGAATACCACGTGATGGATATACAGTACTCAATTCAATTCAATTTATTTTTATTTGTATAGCGCTTTTAACAATGAACATTGTCTCAAAGCAGCTTTACACAGATAATGTGGTGATCAGATGTAAATATGTTCTTTGTAAGTATGTTTGTCCCTGATGAGCAACTGTGGCAAGGAAAAACTCCCCGAGATGGCATAAGGAAGAAACCTTGAGAGGAACCAGACTCAAGAGGGAACCCATCCTCATCTGGGTTGCACCAAATGTCCATTTGAAGCATATATACAAAGTTGCAGGGTGCAGTGATGATGATCAGAAGCAAACTGCACTCCCGAGTCAGTGCAGCAGACCGCCGACACCAACTACAGTCCAATCCGTCCTCAAAGCACCCGTTCTACTCCGGAATTACATGGAACCACCCAAGGTGTTGAGGAGAGACCGTCCCAAGCTGCACAGAAGTGTGAAGACCCGCGGAGGGGAGAGGGGCAGGAACAGTGGTCACTGGAGCCTCAGGAGCATGTTTAACTCGACCGAGAGAGAGAGAGAGAGAGAGAGAGAGAGAGAGAGAGAGAGAGAGAGAGACAGAGAGAGAGAGAGAGAGGGTGACAGGAAGGGAAGGATATGGATTATTAAGTGTCCCTATTGGTGTATGAAAGTTGATGTCACTGTGCAGTTTGGACTCCGGCAAGACTCGCTATGGCAGCATAACTAAAAGGGAGAACCAGAAGGTAACACAGACATGAGGGATCTCTGGGATAAGAGACGACCCACCACACCACCGTCAACAAACCCGAGTGAACGTGTGAATGTGAGGGGACGACAGCATACAAATATACCAGTTCACCAAACACTCTATATCCATGTTTCCTCCAGATCTGCACCTTTACCTAAGAAAAATCTACTGATCAAAGACTTGACTAAATAAATAAGTTTTCAGCCTCGACTTGAACACTGAGACTGTGTCTGAGTCCCGAACACTGATTGGAAGGCTGTTCCATAACTGTGGGGCTTTATAAGAGAAAGATCTGCCCCCTGCTGTAGTCTTCATTATTTGAGGAACCAAAAGATAGCCAGCACCTTTTGATCTAAGTAGGCGTGGAGGATCATACTGGTACAAAAGTTCACTCAGATACTGCGGTGCGAGACTGTTAAGTGCTTTATATGTCAGTAGTAGTATCTTATAATCAATGCGAGATTTGATTGGGAGCCAGTGTAGACTGATTAAAACAGGGGTGATGTGGTCGTATTTCCTAGATCTGGTGAGGACTCTTGCTGCTGCATTCTGGACTAACTGAAGCTTATTTATGCACTTACTCGCACACCCAGACAGTAAAGCGTTACAGTAGTCTAATCTAGAAGTAACAAAAGCATGAACTAGTTTTTCTGCATCCTGTAACGACATCATATTTCTAATTTTAGCAATATTTCTAAGGTGGAAGAAGGCGATCCTGGTAATATTATTCACGTGAGACTCAAAGGAAAGACTCGGGTCAATAATCACACCAAGGTCTTTGACAGCCGTACATGCTGAAACAGAAACACCATCCAGAGATGCTACGTAATCAGAAAGTTTGCTTCTAGCTGCATGTGGTCCTAGTAAAAGTACTTCCGTCTTATCTGAGTTGAGCTGAAGAAAATTATTAAGCATCCACTGTCTAATGTCCTTTACACACTCCTCAACACTGTTTAGCTGATCTCTCTCATCTGGCTTTGCTGAAATATACAGCTGTGTGTCATCAGCATAGCAATGGAAGCGAATCCCATGTTTATGAATGATTTCACCAAGAGGCAGCATATATAAGGAGAAAAGCAGTGGGCCTAAGACAGATCCTTGAGGAACACCAAACTTTACCTCATAGAGTGTGGAGAACTCACCATTTACATCCACAAACTGATAGCGATCAGTCAAATAAGACCTAAGCCAAGAGAGAGCTGTTCCCTTTATTCCTACAACGTTCTCAAGTCTAGCAAGCAGTATAATGAATAGAATGAATAAAGTAGAATGAATAAAGAGTGCTGCAGCAATACACTTTGTCTCTTTACAAGATTTCAGGAAATATTGCGAGAATTACTGGAAGAGGGCGTGAGAATTACCTGTGATTTTTTGTTACCGCCTTACCAGTCCATTTTTATTTGTCGGATTTGAATTATTTTACACAACACAAGAAACTGCGAAAATATTTACACACACACACACACACACACACACACACACACACACACACACACACACACACACACACACACACAGGGAGAAAGGAAGCTAGACCTCTATAGACAGTTTGGTTTCAGTATCTGTAAGTGATAAGTGGAGTTTCCGTAAATAATCATTTAAATATGAATGAATGGTCCGCAGTCTGTTTACATAAAATTAAACAAGTAGCGATGCTCAGATGCTGAGGTTATTTTATTCCAACCGACTGTTTACTGTACACCGATCAACCATTACATCAGTGTATTTCACCACCAGGCCTTCCGTAGTGTCCTACCTTGAATCAATCCACCTCTTAATACCATTATGACGCCTATATGAAACTGTATTAATATGTATTAGTTGTATATGACGGCCACTAGAGGGCAGTGTAATGCTACCAATACAGTTTAGTTCTGACTGTAACTCCGGCAGCAGTGAATAAACGGGGTTCCGAACGTGATACTCGGTGTGTAAGTCTCATCAATACATGGTACCAGGATAAAAGATTAACAATGACGAATTCCATTCGTTTGCCGGACGAATTAAAGTTGATGAATATAAATGAAAACTGGAAAGCTTTCAAGCAAAGTTTTGAACTTTATGCACTGGCCATTGGGTTGTCCTTGTCCTCTTTAGTCCCAGTTTTTCAAAAAGCTGTTGTGATTTCCATTACAGTAGCATTCCTGTATGTGATGCAGTGCCGTCTAAGGGCCCGAAGATCATGGGCATCCAGTATGGTTTTCCCGGCCTTGACCCTTACACACAGAGATTGTTCCAGATCAGGGGTCACCAACCTTTTTGACAACGAGAGCTACTTCTTGGGTACCGAATAATGTGAAGGGCTACCAGTTTGATACACACTTCTGAAATAACAAATTAGCTAAATTAACCTTTAATTATATGTTATTATGAATAATTAATTATATTCATCTATATCAGGGGGTCAAACTCAATTGCACAGGGGACCAAAACTCAAAGCACACTTTAGATCGTGGGAAAGCTCCTTCAGCATCTGTAAGTGAAGTCCAGATCTACAAGGACACAACATTAACAAAACACACACACACACACACACACACACACACACACACACACACACACACACACACACACACACACACACACAAAACAATATCTATATATATATATTGCTGTAGTTATATTTGTATTTATATTTGGGGCTGCAGCTTTAGATTATTTTAGTAATCGAGTTTTCGACCCATTAGTCCATCGATTAATCGAATAATCAGATAAGAAGCATTTTTTCTTTATTAATGAGGGACACTAAATATACAAGAGAAAATAAGGCGCATCTCTTAAAATAAACAAGTAATATGTTTCCTTTTTAGAAAAATTTAAAATTTTATTTCTGAAATTGCAGTCTGTGAAAACTAAACCCATTTAGTGCATTTAATTGTCACATTACATCTAAATGCAAATAGAAATATATAAATAAAAAATCATAAAACATGCTCAAGCATTTGGATGAGTCTTCGATATTCAGTGAAATTTTGCCAAGATATTTCATTATCAAACACGCAGCAGAAGACTTGAGCATTATCCAAGCAAACTGTAGAATCGAACAGAGTCAGCATGTTGAATAGTTTTCTCTCATGTTCTTTCAGTATCAACTCAGTATCAGTATCAACTCAACAAGTCTCCCCTGCATGGGCTCAGTTCAGAAAGACTGACCAACAAGGTACCCATCTGTCAGAAGTGGGATTTAAACCCACGCCTCCAGAGGAGACTGCAACCTGAACGCAGCACCGGTCCGTCACCTTATCCTCTCAGCCTTGATTATGGAAGGTTTTCCATGATCCCTGCACATCTATCAATGACTTAACTGGTGCTTGCCTGCATTAAAAGGAAACCAATGGCAATCTTTCTGTTTGGTGCACAAAGTAGGCAGGTCATTCGAATCCAGCATTTGTCCTTTTCACCCATGTACTGATCACATGCAGATAGTGAAGTAATAGGATTTGGTAATAGGTTTTTACTTTTCCCCACTCTGAAGTGATACTCATCCTTATCTGTGATCCTAATATATGTCCATCTCTCTGCTATTCACATGCGAGTACTACATTCTTACCCCTATTCCCAATGAAAAGGGGCTCATATAAAATTATGTGGCATTTATTAAATGTATGATTAAATATGACTTTGGCCTAACTGTGCTTAGGCTAGCTGAAAATGTGCATATAGGAAGATGTTGAACACAGAATTCAGATAACTCAATGGCATTATGTGTTCAGATTCACATTGAGGAATGTGACTGAGGTATTAAACAGGTAACAGTTAACGGAGGATGGTTTCGATCCATCGACCTCTAGATGGGCCCAGCACACTTCCGCTGCGCCACTCTGCTCACTGCAAGCAACCAAAACGGGACTCACATCTTGTGGCAAAGAGTGGCTCGGATCTACTCTTCTAGCTTCCAAACGGTGCTGGTAAACCCAGTGGGGTTCTTGTCAATATCAGATGAAGCTTCAATTGAATTTGGATTACAATGTAAAGGATTTAGTCAGAGACCATGCTCAGCTATCATGATAACCAAACAAGTGTTCAAGCCAGTGATCTCAAATGAAACCTAGACTTTTGCTTTGGTGACCATGTGTAGACCAAATAATGAACACGCAAAAGTCATGGATGTATTTTGTTGCCGTTTTAATTATCTACGGGGTTGACTTCAAAACGTGCTGCTGCAGTGTTAAAGATCTGTGTTCCAGCATTTCTTCTCTTCAACCATGTACTGACATGCAGATCTTGAAGTGAAAGGATTTTAAAAGAGGTTTTACTTTTCTTCACTCTGAAGCAATACTCATCCTTATCTTTGATCTGAATCGATGTCCACCTCTCTGCTAATCACATTTAAGCAAGTCAAGTCAAGAGGCTTTTATTGTAATTTCTACTATACACAGTGGTACACAGTACACAGTAAAAACGAGACAACGTTCCTCCGGAACCCTGGTGCTACACTAAACAACAACATAGAGCTACAACACAACACAAGCTACATAAAATGCATCGAGTGCAACCTAGTGCAAACAGTGCAGACAAAAAACAGTACAGACAGACAGTGCAGACAGACAGCACAAGACAACACAAAACCCAATATAGCGCCGACCAGTAAACCTACTGAATACTTTGATTATACAGTACTGTGCGAGGAGAACTGTAAAAACTATTTCCGAGAGTGAATATAAACAGAACAATGTAGTGCAAAAAACAGCAGCAGTCAAGAGGTGCAAAAGACAGCATGTAAACAGTGTAATACAGTGAAAGATGCTAAAAACAGCAGTTAAAGAGTGTAGTCCGGTCAAGTATAAATAATAATAAATTAATAAGTAGTGGTGGAATGGATTGAGAGGATTAATGAGTGTGTGTTAAGTGTTAAGTCCAGGTTGTACAGTTCGGTAACACACATTTGAGTGTGTGTGTGTGTGTGTGTGTGTGTGTGTGTGTGTGTGTGTGTGTGTGTGTGTGTGTGTGTGTGTGTGTGTGTGTATTTATTCACAATGCTGAGTTTGTTATACATACTGACATCTTTTTTTATATTTTTTTTATTCTAGGAGCTTCACTATTCATTTAGCTTGAAAGCACCTCACAGTATCACCTGTAATAACTAATGTGAACTATATTTTACATTGTATTACATTTTAGCCAAGACAATTAAACTGTTAATCATGAAAAATGTAAACAATACCAGCTACCATCAAAACCAAATAAGATTTGGCATTTTTTTTTTTTTTTTTTTTTTTTTTTTTTTTTTTTTTTTTTTTTTTCATTATTTCCTTAACTATGGTTGTTGGGATGCTCTGCACATCTGCCAGGTCCAGCTTTTCCCCACGGCCCTTAGCAGCCTGAGAGCACTTTCCTTAGAGGGGGATCCTTATAAATATGAAATAACATGGAGATTAGACAATAAAGTTTAGAAATAGCAAAGAGGGTTAACATTCTTTGTAGTTTGTTTATTATTTTGTACACATGGATTTACTTAAGACACAAAAAAATTGTCTTAAAAACACACAACAGTTAACGTTTTTCTTTTCTTCTTTTTTGTGTATTTTTTGTATCAGCAAATTCTAAACTCTAATATAAAAACTTCACAAATGTAACGTGTTATTAAAAGTACAAATCATATTTAGGGTTATTTAAGTCTTACAAAATTATAACTCACAAATATAAACAAGGTAATTAGTAAACTTAAAGTTAATAAAATATGACACGTACGTAAAAAGTGTCACTTTGGAGTTATTAGGTGAAACCTGAAAAAAGTCTAATTACAGCAACGACAACAAGCTGCTGATAATATGACCTACAATATATAATAACCTAAACTAATAAATTTTTATACTACACTAATTTAATCTAAATAATTAAAACTCACCTACAGAGAAATCGAAAATTACCAATCTGGAATACTCTAAATATAGCTGCAAAACTAAGTAATAAAATGCAATGAAAAAAAAATCATGACATAATTCTTTTAACATAAAAAAAGTTATCTGACCATTTTATATCATTAATACAAAAAAATAAAAATAAAATACCTGAAGAGGTCTGCTGGAATCACCAAGAAGCTGTAATCTAATACAGAATCAAAGATACTGAAGTCACAACACACATTTAATATTTTTTCCTGTTAATCAAAGTTGTGAATTTACCTCAAATACCTGGGTCACAAGGTAGAATATAATAAAATAATTTCTAGATGGTATTTCTAGTGTTGATATTCAGACTGCATCTAACCATTATGGTGTGTGAGTGTCTGTTTGTATTACTCTCCATATTGCCAGATAACAACATTTAAATCACACAATAAACGCTACAAATCCACAAATCTAGGAGACAGTAACATGAGAAGTGATGCAGTATCATGATATAATACCGTATTTTCCGGACTATAAGCTGCTACTTTTTTCCCACGCTTTGAACCCCACGGCTTAAACAATAAAGCGGCTAATTTATGGATTTTTCCTGGGTTTTTCTCAGTTTCACAAGCTTCAAGCCAAAAAACCGAGCCCCATAACATTAGACAAATGAAATTGCCGAACGGGTTCAGGTGAACAAATAAAATTCTTCATATCAAATCAGGTGCGCTCTCACTGAATCATAAATATGCATGAGGTTCCTCTGACGTTTGACCTGCCGCTCACTCGGACTGTCAACAGGAAAGGCGACGTCACACTGAAAACAACCGTGCATGAAAAAATGCACTTCAACTGTGTTCTGAGCTGCACGTCATCGGGAGAAAAGCTTCACCGATGGTGATTTTTAAACGCATGATGATGCCAAAAGATAAACACCCGAGAGAAATTGTTGTGAAAGGAAGGAGGAAGACAGTGACCAATGACTTTCTTGGTAGGCTACTGTTTAGATACAAGCTGTGTAACAGACACTGTCTTTCGTTAAAAGCCTGTGTAAAGTTCATTAGTTTCAATGTAGGCACCTGCAGCTTATAGACAGGTGCGGCTTATTTATGTTCAAAATTAAAATCTTTGTAACATTCAGTGGGTGCCGTTTATATTTGGATGAAATCATTAACTCCATTGTACACTTAGCAATAAGAGGGTTCATACAACACTTTAATTAAAGCAGAACCGCTGTGAGCAGGATTCGAACCTGCGTGGGGAAACCCCATTGGATTTCGAGTCCAACGCCTTAACCTCTCAGCCATCACAGCAGTGTTGAAGTGAGTAAATGGAAATGAAGAGATGTCTTTATTATTCTTTCATACTTCGTCATAGTTTCACCTTAAAAGAAGCATTTAGAATTGAACAATGTCTCTGACAAACATTGGCTAAAAAAGAAACCCCTTAAAGTATCTGTCCCAGACGCACCACCCTGCCAGCAACAGTCACTCAGTCCACTCAGTGCTTGGTGTCTAACAAAAGCCAGAACGTCCATGGGTGGGTTTGGAAACCAGCCTTTTGGTTAACAGCTGAAAGCGCTAACCAGTGGCGCTTCTGGCTGAAAGAAATGGAAGGTCTCGCACTGATTAGCTGTCATTACAAGACACACAGCGCACAAGTGAGCTTCCGAGATCAGACGAGATCGAGCGGTCTCAGAGTGGTATGACCGTGAGTGAGAATTGCTGATTGTAATGATTTGTTTTCATCCACAATGTTGTCTCCAAGTTTGAAGTTGCTTCACTTGTTTAAGAAAAACCCCATTGTTGCTTTCCATGACGCGTTTCATGAGGCGTTACTTCATCCATATACTTTTTTATTATTTTCATTTATCATTTGTTCCACATCCATTAACCCCAATCCTTCCTTCCCTATTGCTCCTATTAAGGTGTTGTATGCAATTCTTGCTGGCTTCCCTTCCCATAAAAAATCTAAAAAACTTTTTTTAGCCTTCTTTCTGCCCACAATGGCACAGATGATGTGTAGAAAATGTATCATAGATTAGAAATCATTAAAATGTTAAGAACTAACATTATTTCTTCTGCTGTCTTTTCATCCCTCCTCATTAAAACTCCTAACATCTTTATTTCTTTTGCTTCCATAAAAGTAAAATGCTCCGTTAAAAAACGCTCCCCTTTTGAATCTCATGTATACCGTTTTATCATAATTTATTTTGGCTCCTGATCCCCTGCAGAACTTTTGTACCGTTTGCATTGTTTTTTTCACCCCTCCAGATTTTTGACCAATAGCGTTGTGTCATATTTAAATATTTTATTCTCTTCCCCCTCGA
This sequence comes from Silurus lanzhouensis, assembly GCA_039877035.1. Taxonomy (NCBI): domain Eukaryota; kingdom Metazoa; phylum Chordata; class Actinopteri; order Siluriformes; family Siluridae; genus Silurus; species Silurus lanzhouensis. The sequence goes on from JBCEWE010000161.1 coordinate 38,043, forward strand.
TGCCTAATCCTTTTATTCCTTGCTCTTGTTTTTAAGTTAGTCCAAAAGGAACCACAATTAGATGTACAATTAATGTATGGGTAATATACAAATACAACATGAATGGGTCCAAGAGCAAACAATCGAGATCAATTGCTACTGTGGACAGTGGTGCCTAATGTTTATTAGTTGCAGCACTGCTTTGTTATTGCTGGAAAAGTAGGACCCTCAGAGCAATTGCTGTCAACAGTTGTGTGTTGCATGCTAATTTCAACAGAATTTTGGTGGTTTGTTAAAACTATGACCAGATATTAGATAGAATGTTTTCATTGCTATGGCATGGCTATTGTTTGTCGATATGTATCTTAACTATATTTGTATTTGACCATATTTTATGTTGAGGACCTTAGAAAGTCTCAAATTATTGGTAGAAATAGCATCAAGACAAAAATCTAATTTATGCTTCTGCCTTATTAGCTGTTAGTTCGAATGCATATGTCCAAGTAATATTTTTTTTCTAAATCTAAGAGCAAAGAATTTCCATTCAACAGCTGGCTGAGTAGTCACTGTGTGGCATCGAGGTGCTGTGGCTTAGTTGGTTAAAGTGCCTGTCTTGTAAACAGGAGGTCCTGGGTTCAAATCCCAGCAGTGCCTGATGCAGTTGTCCTTTGGTGCTTCTGCTTGAGTGCCTTCCAGCTTTTTCTTCATGGCTTGAGATTTAATATTGCAAGTGGATAAAATGGTTTCTCTGGGGCACTGAATGGTGAATTGCAGGCTTTGCTCTGACCCTTTTGAAAGCATGATAGTATTTGTTAGCATTGGAAAAAACTGTGCTTTTATACAAACTATGAGCCAGCCATTAAGATGAACAGTTACGAGATAGTACAATACAGCCCTGTGTAATGTAGGGGCTCTGTGGCCCAATGGATAGCGCATTGGACTTCTAGACTCAGCGGTAGAGCTATTCAAAGGTTGTGGGTTTGAGACCCACCAGGGTTGTTGTGCTTTTCCACTTGTCTCTCTAGTAACTTTAATTGTGCACCAGGTAGATTTAAGAGCCATATCGCATGTGACATGTCCGTGCTTCTCGTACTAAACCGAAATGCTTTGTTGGATGCAGTTTTCAAAAAAATCTCCTCTTGTTCCACATGGTTCTACTCGTTTGACCAAAAGGTTGCTGTACCCTAATCGGATGTTCCAACTAATATTCCTGACACAGAATCATTCCATACTTTGGCTCACACATCCAAAGCCCACACTTATCTTATGATTAGCAAAGATTAGGAACATGGGCACAACTGTTTTGTCTCATCGGCAAAACCATTTATAGACTGCTTGTGTTAATTATTTAATATATTTAATATTTCTTTAATATGACTTTAATATTTATTTTGATAATCAGAAAGACTCCTTAAGCACAGCAGTTGTGTCCATTCTAGATTCAGTTGGAATTCATCAGAATGTTATGGGACCCACCCTTAGTGGTGACACACTCTTGATTTGTTAATATTTGGATTAAAAGTAAAAAATTTACTCATAATTCCACAGTCTAAAGCTATTTCAGACTATAATCTCATCGCTTTTAAAATCTGCCTCAGTCATTGCATTACTACCTCACCACCTTATCGTGTTAAGTGTACTTTCACATCAGCTGCAGCAGCACGTTTTATCAATAATCTTCCAGAAATTACGGTACTAAATAGATCTCCGTCTGACCCCGCAGAGCTCAACTGGGCCACTGAACACCTTGAATCAACGTTACGTTATACTCTAGATGATGTCGCTCCCCTTAAGACCAAAATGATAAGGGAAAAAATTAGCACAGTGGTATAATGATCATACACGCACCTTAAAACAGACCACTCGAAAATTAGAACGTAAATGGCGTCAAACAAAATTAACAGTATTTCAAATTGCATGGAAGGAGAGCCTCCTAAATTATAGAAAATCTCTTAGTGCTGCTAGATCAGCATATTTCTCCACCTTAATAGACAATAACAAGCATAAACCTAGATTTTTATTCAGCACAGTAGCAAAATGAACAGGAAATAAAAGCACTGCACTCACATGCACACTATCATTAGGTGGTAATGATTTCATTAACTTTTTTAATAATAAAATTGAAAACATCAGGCAAGAAATCCAGACGGTGAATATAAATCCAAATAATTTTACAAGTAACCCTGTAGAAAGCAGTGTAATTATAACAGACAATCAACTACAAAGCTTCACTCCTATTCATGAGAAGGACTTAATTTCATTAATCTCCTCATCAAAATCATCAACCTGCATTCTCGATCCCTTGCCTATAAGTTTTCTCAAACAGATAATTCCAGAGGATTGAACCTGTTTTAAAAATAATAAACTCTTCCATTAGCACTGGTTATGTACCTAAATCCTTCAAACTGGCAGTTATCCACCCCAATTAAGAAACCTGACCTTGGCCCATGTCAGGTGTCCAACTACAGCAGTTATGCTCATACCTACTTATGAATAACATTTTTGAAATGTATCAGTCAGGATTTCGGCCTCATCATAGCACAGAGACGGCACTAGTTAAGGTGGTAAATGACCTGTTATTGGCCCCTGATCAGGGTTTTGTCTCTTTACTTGTTTTGCTCGACCTATATGCAGCTTTTGACACCATTGATCACACTATACTGCTTGCTAGACTTGAGAACGTTGTTGGATTAAAGGGAACAGCTCTCTCTTGGCTCAGATCTTATTTGACTGATCGCTATCAGTTTGTTGATGTAAATGGTAAGAGATCAGCTTAACAATGTTAAGAAGTGTGTAAAGGACATTAGGCAGTGGATGCTTGATAACTTTCTTCTGCTCAACTCAGATAAGACGGAAGTACTTTTACTAGGACCACATGCAGCTAGAAGCAAACTTTTCGATTATGTAGCATCTCTGGATGTTGTTTCTGTTTCAGCATGTACGGTTGTCAAAGACCTTGGTGTGATTATTGACCCGAGTCTTTCCTTTGAGGCTCACGTGAATAATATCACCAGGATCGTCTTCTTTCACCATAGAAATATTGCCAAAATTTGAAATATGATGTCATTACAAGATGCAGAAAAACTAGTTCATGCTTTTGTTACTTTCTTTACTGTCTGGGTGTGCGAGTACCCAGTGCATAAATAAGCTTCAGTTAGTTCCGAATGCAGCAGCAAGAGTCCTCACTAGATCTAGGAAATATGACCACATCACTCCTGTTTTAATCAGTCTACACTGGCTTCCAATCAAATCTCGCATTGATTATAAAATATTACTACTGACATATAAAGCACTTAACGGTCTCGCACCGCAGTATCTGAGTGAACTTCTGTACCAGTATGATCCTCCACGCCTACTTAGATCAAACGTTGCAGGCTATCTGTTGGTTCCTTAAATAATAAAGACTACAGCAGGGGGCAGATCTTTCTCTTATAAAGCCCCACAGTTATGGAACAGCCTTCCAACCAGTGTTCGGGACTCAGACACAGTCTCAGTGTTTAAGTCGAGGTTGAAAACACATTTATTTAGTCAAGCCTTTGATCAGTAGATTTTTTCTTAGGTAAAGGCTCAGATCTGGAGGGAACATGCATAAAGAGTGTTTGGTGAACTGTGATATTTGTTTGCTGTCATCCCCTCACATTTACACGTTCACCCAGGTTTGTTGACGGTGGTGTGGTGGGTCGTCTCTTATCCCAAAAATCCCTCATGTCTGTGTTACCTTCTGGTTCTCCCTTGTAGTTATGCTGCCATAGCGAGTCTTGCCGGAGTCCAAACTGCACAGTGATATTAACTTTCATACAACAATATGGACACTAATAATCCATATACTTCTCTCTCTTAAACAGGCTCCTGAGGCTCCAGTGACCACTGTTCCTGCCCCTCTCCCCTCCGTGGATCTTCCCACTTCGTCCAGGCCTGCCTCTGGATAGTGTTCTCTTCGACTGGAGGCCACTCTGTGCAGCTTCGGACGGTTTCTCATCAACACCTTGGGTGGTTCCATGAAATTCCGGAGTAAGAACGGGCGCTTTGAGGATGAATTGGACTGTATTTAATATCAGTAGTCTGCTGCACTGACTCAGGACTACTTTTCGCTTCTGATCATCATCACTGCACCCCGCAACATCGTATATCTGCCACAAATGGGCATTCGGTGCAACCCAGATGAGGATGGGTTCCCTCAAGGTTTCTTCCTTATGCCATCTCGGGGAGTTTTTCCTCGCCACACTCGCCACCGGCTCACTCATCAGGGACAAACTTACTTATAAAGAACATATTCACTTTTAATCACCACATTATCTGTGTAAAGCTGCTTTGAGACAATGTTCATTGTTAAAAGCGCTATACAAAAAAAATGAACTAAATTGAATCACACTATTTACAGTCACGGCGGAGAGTTGGGGGACGCGAAATGTTTACTTTATCAGGGGGGTGGTGTAACAGAAAATAATTGAGAAGCACTGTTCTAATCTTATATAAAACATTGTTTTAAAGATTTTTTTAATATTGTCATTTTCAAATTTACACTGATGCAAAATTGGGGAAATTTCTTTGATATAAAAATTATATTAAATAAAGTGTTATGCTGGTAAATCCTGGCTAAAATGTTTTGCTGGTTGTGGGTTTTATGTGTGAAACTGCAGTGTGGAGAATTAAATCTGTAAATGTTCCCTCACCAGCAGTTTATGGATTTACAAAGATCAGATAAATTGTTTTAGTCCTGCATTAAATGATCATTTTTAATCTGAAATAAAATATAAAGTGAAATAAAAAATGTATTTGTTCACAAAATTGTTTAATTTGAATGATTGTACAAAACGTACAGACAAAAATCATTTAGAGTAAATAAAGAATTGTGTTCTGGGCTCTGACGGCTTTAACTCAGGGACACTGCTGAAATGTTGAAGATGGAGACTCTACATTCTGGGATGTACAGTAGGTGTGATGATAGAATGTGCTTTAAGGAAGGGGATTCTATTATTCAGGAGTGGAGTGAATATACACAACCAGACACACTCTCCTCTCAGTAGTACAGAACCTCCAGAAGACCAGACTGAAGCTGGACTGAGACAGAGGAAAGCTGTCATTTCAAAAACTGTTAAGTACATTAACAATATAAAATAAAATAAATGAAGGTGAAGAGGAACAGGGGTGAGTGATTAGTGACATGTGATCCAGACATGGCAGTGCAGTGGCTGCTGGGTAACGCAGTCAAAAGTCCATAATCCTGATTCATATCACATTTGTCATTTTACAATGAACTGTTTAGTGCTTTATAAAACACAATTTTAGAAAGAGTATGAATCTTTTAATCTGCAATATTTCATTAATAATCTGGAATAAAACTCTTTTTAAAATCATTTTAAAAAGTTTTAAATGATCTGATTCACTTTTACAGAGAACTGAACTGGGAGGATCTTTAGAGGAGATTCATTACCATAAACATGTAGTAATGGCAGCAATTTATCAGTAAATGTGTGTGTGAAAGTGTGTATGTGTGTGTTAGTGACAGGATCAGAGAAGGACAGATTTCCTCTTTCACAGTCCAAATTCACTCTGATCCTCTGGAGTTTCTGTGCTACTGAGAGCAGAGTAAATGGGTGTGGTGTAGAACCTGCTCCATAATTAAGTCAAGTCAAGTCAAGTTTATTTGTATAGCGCTTTTCACAACAGACATTGTCTCAAAGCAGCTTTACACAAATCAACAGTGATGGTGAATGGTGTGAATTTGTCCCTGATGAGCAGCCGTGGCGACTGTGGCAAGGAAAAACTCCCTTAGATGTTATGAGGAAGAAACCTTGAGAGGAACCAGACTCAAAAGGGGAACCCATCCTCATCTGGGTGACATCAAGAGTTTGATCATAAATCTTTCAACGATACAGAACACTGGAGAGTGAGAACTAACATGAGTACTGGAGTATAAGTTTATAAGTGATGTTCTTTCTGCAGTCTTAAACAGTCTATATGGATAGTAGCTCCTAGTTTTATGAGCTCAGCATTTGTGATCATCACAGATCCAGCATCAGCTTCTCCATGCCAGAGCCTTTAAACACTCCAGGAGGTCCAATGTCAAAACTCCACACATGTAGCGGGATCCAAAAGGCACTGGTACGTCTCTAGATGGTTCGGGATGTTTGCGAGTTCGGCATCAACTTCTTCAAAGGTCCGTAATCATCATGAGGTGGGAGGTGACTGGAGCTGGCCAAACCTCAGGGTGTCTCGGGATGGGGAGAGAAAGAGAAGCAGTGGAGAGGAATTAGCGTAGCTGCTGTTCATGATATTAACAGCACAAGTTGATAATGTGCATGTGATCAGATGTTCTGGAGCACAAGGTTATGATGTAATGTGTGTTATGTGTAGGCTTTGCTAAAAAGATATGTTTTTAATCTACACTTAAACTGGGTGAGTGTGTCTGAGCCCCGAACACCGTCAGGAAGACTATTCCAGAGTTTAGGAGCTAAATGTGAAAATGCTCTACCACCTTTAGTGGACTTTGCTATTCTACGAACTACTAGAAGCCCAGAGTTTTGAGATCTTAGGGAGCGTGGCGGATTGTAGCGTGTTAAAAGACTGGAGAGATACATGGGAGCCAAACCATTTAGTGCTTTATAAGTGAGAAGTAATAGTTTGTAGTCTATTCGAAACTTAACAGGAAGCCAATGTAGGGACGATAAGATCGGGGTTATGTGATCATATTTTCTTGCCCTTGTAAGAACTCTGGCTGCTGCATTCTGGACTAACTGAAGCTTGTTTATTAATGACGCAGGACATCCACCTAGTAACGCATTACAGTAGTCTATTCTGGAGGTCATGAACGCATGGACGAGCTTCTCTGCATCGGATATGGACAACATATTTCTTAGCTTAGAAATATTTCTAAGGTGAAAGAAGGCTGTTTTTGTAACTTGGTTGATATGATTTTTAAAAGACAAGTCGCTGTCTAAAATAACACCCAGGTCTTTTACCGTTGAACTAGTGGTTACAGAACATCCGTCTAAATGCAGGTTGAGATGCTGGAGCTTCTGTATACTAGCTTTTGGGCCAATGAGCAAAATCTCAGTCTTATCAGAATTTAAAAGTAGAAAGTTATGGGTCATCCAATCTCTTATTTCCTTAACACACTCAGTTATCCGGGTTAATTGAGCTGTATCGCCTGGTTTAGATGATATATAGCTGAGTATCATCAGCATAACAATGGAAGCTAATTCCATGCCTTCTAATAATATTTCCTAACGGAAGCATGTATATTGTGAAGAGCAGGGGTCCTAGAACTGAACCTTGCGGCACGCCATAATTTACTTGCATTAGCCTGGATAGCTCTCCATTTAAATCTACGAAATGGTAACGATCGGACAGGTAGGATTTAAACCAGCTTAATGCCTGTCCCTGAATGCCGATGTAATTTTGTAACCGATCTAGGAGGAGATCATGGTCTATAGTGTTGAATGCAGCACTAAGATCTAATAGAACCAACAGCGAGATGAAGCCTTGGTCTGAAGCTAAAAACAGGTCATTAGTGATTTTAACTAGAGCAGTTTCTGTGCTATGATGGGGCCTAAAACCTGACTGAAACTCTTCAAAGATATTGTTCTCTTGCAGGTAGGAACATAACTGGGCAGCGACAATCTTTTCAAAAATTTTAGACATAAATGGGAGATTTGAGATTGGTCTGTAATTCGATAGGGTGTTTGGGTCCAGATTAGGTTTTTTAATGAGGGGCTTAATAACTGCTAACTTAAGGGATTTAGGGACGTGTCCTAACGATAGTGAAGAGTTAATAATATTCAGAAGAGGTTCACCAGTTGTATATAACACTTCCTTCAGTAAATTAGTAGGAATTGGATCTAACTGACATGTTGTCGATTTAGCTTTGGCAATAACATTATACAGCTCTTCCTGTCCTATACATGTAAAACAGTGGAGTTGTGGAGTTGAAGGTAACACTGGCTCAGGAGATGGTGTCAGAGGTTGGACCGCCACAATTGTTTTTCTAATGTTATCTATTTTTTCAGTGAAGAAATTCATAAAGTCCTCACTACTAAACTGTGATGGAACACAATTTTCAGAGCCCTGATTTGTAGTTAGTTTAGCTACTGTACTGAAAAGGAACCTGGGATTGTGTTTGTTATTTTCTATGAGTTTGCTCAGGTGTTCAACTCTAGCAGCTTTTAGCGCCTGTCTGTAGCTGAGCATACTGTCTTTATACGCAATTCTAATACCTCCAATTTAGTTTCCTCCATTTTCTCTCCAGATTACGTGCTGTTCTCTTGAGGGCATGCGTATGACTATTATACCAAGGTGCGGGTACTTGTTCTCTAACCTTTTCTAACCGGATAGGGGCAACGGTGTCTAATGTACTAGTGAGGATAAGGTCTATGTTGTTAGTTATTTCATCAAGATTATTATCAGTTATGGGTTTAGTGAGAAACTGAGATAAATCAGGCAGGTTATTTACGAATCTGTCCTTAGTGGTCGGAACAATAGTCCTACCAAGTCGATAACGTGGTGCAACACGGCTAATCTGCTCTACCGGTAGTGTGTACAGTATGAGGTAATGGTCTGTGATGTCATCACTCTGAGTTAAGATATCTATATCAGTGACGTCTGCTCCATGGGATATTATTAAGTCTAGTGTGTGGTTAAAGCGATGAGTTGGTCTGGTGACGTTTTGTTTAACCCCAAAGAGTTTAATAAGTCAACAAATGATAATCCTAGAGCATCGTTTACATCATCTACATGAATATTAAAATCTCCTACAAGCAGCACTTTATCAAAATTGATCAAGAGATCTGATAGAAAACAAGCAAACTCTTGAAGAAAATCAGCGTAGGGTCCTGGGGTCTGTACACGGTGACCAGAGCGAGTTTTCTATGTATGTCTGAAAGTACAACTTTGAGAACGAGCACTTCAAATGATTTAAAGCTGAATCCTAATATCTGACTAACATTAAGAGAGGCACTATAAATGGTTGCTACCCCCCCCCCCCCCCCCCCCCACGACCAGTCTGACGCGGCTCATGCTTATAAACATATCCTGACGGTGTCAACTCATTTAGACCCATATAATCACCTGGTTTAATCCAGGTCTCAGTGAGACAGAGTGCTGAGAGATTATTATCCGTAATCATCTCATTTATAATCAGGGCTTTGGGTGAAAGTGATCTAATGTTTAAAAGACCAAACTTTAAAACTTTTGGTGATTGTTTATCTGGCATTTTTCAGTTTTAACTGCAATAAGATTATTTCTGGATCTTGTGTATTTAATTCTTGGTTTTACTACACGAGGAATAGATACGGTTTCTATAAACTGGGCTGTGTGTGAACTTGTAACTATTTGGTCTGTAGTATGCGTGTTCTTATAGTTGAAGATTTCCTGATGTCTTACCAGTCAGATGGTGTGAAGTATCCTAGAGATGTTATCTGATAGCACTGCTGCTCCAACTCTGCTGCTAACAAAGAGAAGTTTATGTTCTCGACACCATGACTGTAACCATTCATTTAGAGCTAAAAGTCTACTAAACGTCTCAGCCCCTCGCTGGTAAGTGGGAAGAGGTCCTGACACTATGATCCTCGTTGTGGGCGATGTGCTGCGTACCGTCTCCACCAGGATCCTGAAGTCCCTCTTTAAGATCTCCTTTTGCCTCAGCCTGGTGTCGTTCGTTCCGGCTTGAAGAACAACCGCTCCGAAGTTCTCCTTCAGGATCGCGGGTACCTGCGCAGCGACATCGAGAACACGAGCACCAGGAAAACAGCGAGTGTGCACCTTACCTGTAGCTCCGGTAGCGCGGACATGCCAGACGATGGAATCTCCGAGAATCACAGTGTCGCGTTCCGTCTCACGGAGAGGGGCGAAGCGGTTCTCGGTCGAGATCTCGAAGGCCCGTAGTGGTGGCGGGGGAGACGTCTTCGACCGGGGCTTGGCATGTCTCTTCCTATGTGCACTCCTAAGCTGGCTCAGGCATTTAGTAGTGTCAGGCATTTAGTTTACCAATATTATTTATTGATGATCAGATACAGTGGGCTTCCTATCATTGTGATTGGGCTTGTAAATGTTTTTATTTATATATATTTTTTTACAATTTAGGTTTTTATTTTTATTTCTTAAGAGTTGTTTGGTCTGTGTGCTACTAAGCAGGCTGTTTTTACACTGTACGCTACTAAGTGGGGTTTCAAGCATAACATATGTTTAACGTATGTCAGTCTGTCAATGTACCTGCAGTATAATGTTCAGAAATGTTCAGCAGTAAGAATGCAGGATCCCCACAAACAGCATTAAATACACAGTAAATCTGCACAGCGTTACTCGTTGTCTCTAATAGTTTACACAGTGGCAGGTCTTCAGTCCCAATCCTCCTCTTAATAACCTCATTATGATGCCACAGCTATAGAATTATACAGATATGCAGTATAACAGAGCGCTGCATCACAGACCTTTCATACAGTGTTTATTAATACCAGTAATAATTCAACAGGTCTCTTTTCACTACAGCCAAAGCTGCACCACCGCATACATCATCTCTAGCGGGAGCATCGATAGTAACCTCATAAAATATCCCCGGGTTTTCCATGCATTCTTGTGCATTTTTTCCTTGCATTACAATTTTCCTGAGGTTTGAAATGATGTGTATTTGTACAAATTCCACAGGAAAGAAAATCGAAAAAGCTAAATTGCTCATTAAAAGCTTAACAAATGTTTTGAACTGTTTGGGCTAAATTTTCCTCATGATTTCCAGCTTTTCCGTTTTATAAATGTCCTTGTAAGTATATCTGTGACCAAATCAATTTATTTTCCTCTGTCAGTTATTGTGGAATGAACAAACAACTATTAAAATAAACTTTCTCCTCTCCTGTCTTTTATTCTCTCTGCTACATATTAATGAAAATTTGAATAGGTATTTTATCCTCACAGCTCTCCTTTTCCAGCTCCTCCCTCCTCCCTGTTGATGTTTAGCAATAGATTACGGTAAATAAAAAGGGAGAAGAGTAACCATGACTAACTATACATCATTCTGAAGGTTTAAGCCTCAAGCAGCGATTTTAGATAGTTGTAATAACGAGTCACAAACACACCCACTGCTGCTAAGCCCGGTTTATTTGGAAAGATAGGGCTCCACTGAACAACATGCCAACAATAGTGTTGTAATTTAGATGGTTATTCTTGTGTTTACGTCACAGTACTTCGGTTGATGTATTGTTTGTATATGTTTCGGAATAACTTTCGCATAAAAACAAACGCCATCTTGGTGGTAAAAAAACAAATATGGCTGGTAAAATATAGTTACAAAGCGAATGAGTCCAATGTTTAGTGTGTAGCCATTTTACAAAGATGAATATGTAGTTGTAGATTTTATTAGTTGAAAATTATTTTACTTTGTATCTGAAGAAAAAGGGGGATGGCATGATGAGTGTATGAGAGATTAATTCTAAATTAACCAGTAGATGGCAGTAATGGCACACTTATCTGTGGCGAACTCACGTAGAAGTGATTTTTTCTCTCTCATTCTTATTTTAATCACATTTTGATTAAAATAACATTTTAGCCATTTTACGATTTGAACCCCTATTGTGTACAAAGGATTGCTAAAGAAGCTCATGTACAGCAGCCAAACAACGTGTCCATACAGCGTGTTTGGGAACGGTATGGACAGCAGGCTAGCGGTGATGGTGTAGAGTGATGGTGTACATGTTTACAATCACACACCACTTCACTTGTCGTAACTCCCCCTTTTTTTGTTGAGTGCTGTAATCGTAGAAGCCCCGCCTCGTATGTACCGTCAGCATACCTGATTGGACAGCAAGTCTCGGTATCTCACCAATGAAGCGGTACCCTGTACACGCTCGACTTGCCAGGAGTCCATAATATTACAACAATCTTTATGTCAGTTTATATGATGGAGATGACTTATGACATCATCAATCAGCATATTTCTGCTTTAAGTATATGTACTTTATCTTGGTACTTTTATTTTAGAGAAAAGTTCTTCATTACATTTTAATGCATAATATCATGCAATTCCTAAAATTCATTAAATATCAAGCTGTTATGCAGGAAATGTGTTTGTAATGACTCAGTACTGCAGTACTTATAAAATATTTGTACAAATATAATTGTGGGTAAGTAAGACTGGCACAGTTTTGCATGACTTTGTTCTGTTCACTGTTTTAACTAGAATGTATAGTTTATAATAATTTCTATTCAATTTAATGTTGTTTTCTATTTTTTTAAATAAATGTAACATTGCCAAGTGCAAAGATAAAAAGGCAACATCAGAAAGCCAATAAATGCCTACATGGTTTGGAAGAAGATACAGCGGGTCATCTTTTCCAATGCCGACCAAAATATCAGCTCTGCAGAGATCAGCATACAGCTGGGGATCGAGTGGAACAAACTGAGTGAAGAACAGAAGAAACCCTACTACACAGAATCATAGAGGCTTAACAGAAACACGAACAGTTGTTTTCCGGGAGGTGAACAGGGTTTCAGAAAATTAGAAAAATATCAAGACAAATGCATAAATCCTGATAATTTTTCTTGTTTTTATGTCCCTCTTACTTTTTAAGTCCTTCTTTTCTATCATGTAGATTGGGTTTAGAATTTTATTTCAAATGTAATATTTAAATGAAAATAAACCATTTAACATAAAAATAATACAACATAAAAATAACTGAATAAGAACAGCGCCCCCTGCACCACCACACTGGTTTGGGAATTGCACCATCATGTATATTGAGGCTGCGGAGAGATCAGGAGAGTCTCTGTTACCTCCATGGACATTTACCACACAATGCATCCACAACGCAAATGGGGACAAAAGGGGCACTTCATTATATATGAAATAAAAAATATAGAGAATGGATTTTTATCATTTAGCTCTTTAGTGTAAACTGTTAAATAATTTTAAGGATTTATTTTGCATTCATGTTGGATATATCCAGTGTTGGGCAGTAACGCGTTACCGGTAACGCGTTACCGGTAACGCGTTACTTTTGACAGTAACAATACTGTAATGCGTTACTTTTAAAAATAAAGTAACTTCGTTACCGTTACCGTATGGTGCGTTACCCGTTACTTTTTTAAATGAATGAATTTGGGCTGAAGTGTAGACTACAGCCTAACTGCTTACAGCAGCATCGCATTGTAGGATTGGTGGATGAACCACTGTAAACAGGAAGAAGACGCACTGTAGGATTGGTGGATTACCCTCGGTAAACACGAAAAAGACGCGATGTGGGCGTGTCTCCGTTTATTCAGGTCTGTGCAGCAGTCATGGCGAGTCGAGGCGAGAGCAAGACGAGTTTCTCAAAGTGGAAATATGCTCATTATTTCACTTTAGTTGAGTATAAAGACAAAAACTTTTGAGTCAAATGTAAGTCGTGTCTTCCTGGTTCGAAGGTCGTATCTACTGCGATAAACAGCAACTCCAATCTGCCGAAGCTCCTTCAAAAACTCCATGCCTCGACGAAGCTAGTAGCTAGAAGCTAACCCTGTGTTCTGTTCTACATTGTTGATCAAGTATTTCTCAATGCCAATCTGAACACATAATGCCATAGAGATAACAGAATTTTGTGTTCAAGATCTTCTTATATGCACATTTTCAGCCAGCCTAAAGACAGTTAGGCCAAAGTCATTTTTATTCATAAATTTAATAAATGCCACATAATTTTATATGAACCCCCTATGCAGGCAAGCACCAGTTGACCCATTGATGGATGTGCAGAGGTCATGGAAAACCTTCCATAATCATGGCTTAAAGGATAAGGTGACGGAGCTGAAATCCGTTGGGGTCTCCCTGCACCGTGTTAAAATCATGCCTACTACATTTGTGATCTTAGTTTCTTACAAATTCCCCGCAGGTTGTTCGCCAAAACACAGCTCTTTTAAACTGCAGCAGAACTATTTTAAGTCAAGCGGGTAGATAATTAAACCGCAAACGAAATACCTCTGCTACATTTGCGCGTTCACCATATGGCCTTGACATGGTCACCAAGGCAAACAACGCAGGCCCTGGCTGTCAGGATGGCCGAGCGGTCTAAGGCCGCAGTCTCCTCTGGAGGTGTGGTTCAAATCCCACTTCTGACAAGTGTGTACCTTTTTGGTCAGTTTTCTGAAATGAGCCCAGGCGGGGAGACTTGTTGAGTTGATACTGAAAGAACATGAGAGAAAATTATTTAACATGTTGTCTCTGTTCGATTCTACGGTTTGCTTGGATAATGTTCAAGTCTTCTGTTGCTTGTTTGATGCTAAAAATATTTTGGCAACATTTCACAGAATATCGAAGACTCATCCAAATACTTGAGCATGGACAAAAATAGTTGAAACCTCGCTGTGACACCACAGTCTAGGTTTCATTTGACATCACTGGCTTGAACACTTGTTTCGTTATCATGATTGCTGAGCATGGTCTCTGACTGAATCCTTTACATTGTAACCAAATCCAATTGAAGCTTCATCTGATACTGACAATAACCCCACTGGGATTCCCAGCGCCGTTTGAAAGCCAGAAGAGTAGCTCCGAGCCACTCTTTGCCACAAGACCCGAGTCAAATCTAGGCTGCTTGCAGTAAGCAGAGTGGCGCAGCGGAAGCGTGCTGAGCCATAACCCATAACCAGAGGTCGATGGATCGAAACCATCCTCTGCTAAATATTACCCGTTTAATACCTCCCATTTCCAGCTCAGAGTGGAGGAGTGACTGGAAATATTCTCTATTTTCCTTCATATTAGTTGGACTATTTTGCAAGTTGAAATGATCAGAGCAACCAACAAAATTTCCCTACAGATGAAAATACAGCTCTACAAGGAAATTGTGATATCAAGTATTTCTCAATGCAAATCTGAACACATAATGCCATATAGATAACAGAATTTTGTGTTCAAGATCTTCCTATAAGCACATTTTCAGCCAGCCTAAAGACAGTTACAAAGGCAAAGTCATTTTTATTCATAAATTTAATAATGCCATAATTTTATATGAGCCCCTTTCATTGGGAATAAGGGTACGATTGTAGTGTTTGCATGTGATTAGCAGAGAGGTGGACATAGATTGAGATCACAGATAAGGACGAGTATCACTTTAGAGTGGAGAAAAGTAAAACCTATTTTAAAATCCTATTACTTTCATATGTGATCCATGTGATCAGTACATGGGTGAAAAGCACAATTCTGGATTCGAATGACCTGCCTACTTTGTGCACCAAAGAGAAAGATTGCCATTGGTTTCCTTTTGATGCAGGCAAGCACCAGTTGACCCATTGATGGATGTGCAGAGGTCATGGAAAACCTTCCATAATCATGGCTTAGAGGATAAGGTGACGGACCTTGAAATCCGTTGGGGTCTCCCTGTGCCGTGTTAAAATCATG
>JBCEWE010001477.1:0-20000 GCA_039877035.1 Silurus lanzhouensis
CCTCCAGACACTCTAGAGCTCCGCCCACTGCAACCACTGCTGCAGCCCCGCCCCCTGGATGACTGAGCAGATAACTCATACTCGCCTTCTCACTCGACACCAACCCTAAAGGTCAGAGGTCAAGGTCATTCATTCTGCTACCTGTCTGACAGCTTGTCTGTCTACACACCACTCTGTCTGTCTGTCTGTCTGTCTGTCTTCATCTCACACAAAAGTGTGAAATATTCTGTGTGCACATCTGTATGTATGTGTACAAGGCTTGTGAAATGGTTGTTGAAGTAATCCTGCTGATGAAACAGCTTGACAAATCTGGGAAAGAATGACTCTGAACAAAAACACACACACACACACACACACTCACTCCAGTTTGTCAGTGGTGATGTGTATGAAGGTCCTGTATATGTTGTTGCAGGTTCCTGCGCTTTTGGATACGTATAAATACATTATTGTGTGTCACCACAAGAGGGCGATGTTTAACATGTGTGCAATCATCATCAAATCAGGCATGTTTAGGACTCTGTGTGTGTGTGTGTGATGATTGACATGACCCGGACCCCCACACACACATGTCTCCTCTGTACATATATAAGAACAGGCAGAGCAGCTGCACTGATCAGTTCACACTCAACACATTAGTGTCTGAGATTCGAGATCAGTATTTCAGTGTTTTCAGTTGCTGATATTTACATCTGTCTGTTTAATATTTAACAGCAAGCCACCTTCTGTATCAGACAGCCATTAATACATCAGCAAACGTATAGGAACAGATAGTTACAGTAAATAATGTGCTATATATGATCTCTCTCCTGAAATATTTTGGACCATTTGGGCCTCACTTCTGTACTTATTTGTGATTTAATTCTTTGTGGTGTTTTTTTTTCACGTTGTTTCTCTAAACAGCTGCTGCTGTTTTTCTTGGCCTGTCTGGAGTCTGCACAGATCCCTGCGCAAACAAATCACAAACGCAGTCTCACAGGAGAAACGGAAAATGTCTGAAAGCAGACATTCAGAGCTATTAACTCTAAACTGTTGCTCTAACAGCACACGCCTGTAATCACATCTTCCTATATTTTTGATCACTTGACAAACGAATGGATTCAAACAAAATGTTTATGTAAATATGTAAATTATGTAAATAAGTTCAAATTCTACAGAATTCTAGAATTTTACATCAATAAAAAAAAATTGTCTTCATCTTTGTAGAATAACCTCCTGATAGTATTCCAGTGTCCACGTCTCACCTCCAAACATGATGTAGTCTCTGAAAAAAGGGACTCGGAACCAGAAGGGCAGCATGAGCAGGTACGGGGTGAGGCCCGGGAACAGTGTGGAGAACTGGGATGCTTCTGTGCAGAAATTTCCAAACGCTCCAGCAACCAGAACACCGTGAGGATGAAATCCAAACAGATAATTACGTGTAGGGTCCAAATCCACCGTCTTCACCAACTACAGAGAGAGAGAGAGAGAGAGAGAGAGAGAGAGACAGAAAGAGAGAGAGAGAGAGACAGAAAGAGAGAGAGAGGGAAAGGGCGAGAGAGAGAGAGACAGAGAGAGAGAGAGAGAGAGAGAGAGAGAGAGAGAGAGAGAGAAAGGGAGAGAAAACGCTTTTTATTCATTTAAACACTTAAAGATTCAATGTTTTATTCTTTCAGTTTTAATTCATATCATATTCAATACTATACAGAAGCACTTCTTGACCTTTGACCCCATGACACAGACCCGGTTCTCTCTTACCGAGATGGGGAAATAGTCCCTGAAGTATTTCCACACTGTCCAGCTCCTGACCCAATGTGACCTTCGACCTCCATTTGTGGGTGTGTCCCTGTCTAAATATAGCCAACCAGCATACAGTGCAGCCAAAATCCACCAATCACTGACACAGAGCAGGACGAAGGCTGCCAGACAGCACTGAGCTGCACACACACACACACACACACACACACACACACGTATTAAGTAGTATTAGTACAGATTGTAATCTGTGTATTGTTATTACTGAGTTACACTGAAACAGACGGAGATAAAAACAGAACATTCTAGACATTAACACTGAATTTCACCTGATTCCTGCCGTGTTACAAAATCACACACTCCTGATGATTTTCCTCCAACAGCAGTGTGTGTTTTATTCCTCTTTCAGTTTATTTGTTAACAGCTACATGAACACTGCGAGTCAGTGAACCTGCTGTCATTTCTGTTCTAGCAGCTGTAAACACTCTGTCCCTCACCGTCGTCTCGCTGCAGTTAATAAGAGACAAACTGCAGATTGTCATGTTACTGAGGAAAAGTAAAGAAATGTGAACAACTCTGTTCTGAGGGTGTGGGAAAATATACAGTAATACAGTGCTGACACTGGAGACTCCTTCCATACAGTATAGATCCTGTTTATTCTTCTTATTAGGATTTCTGTCCACATCCCAGTATGGAAGCAGTACTTTGTCTCAAAACCTGCACTATTGCACTATAACTAATCAGCACCTCCTGACCAATCAGGATCCAGAACTCATTTAGATCCATGCTGATGAGTTGAGCTTCATGTTCAGGTTTAATGATGAAGATTCACTCACCGAGTCCGAGGAAGGAGAAGATCCACTGCAGCACCGCGGCGGTCTGGAAGCGTCTCCTCAACGGGATATTTAACGGAGCAAACTCTACTTTCATCTCTACACACACTCACACACACACACTTCACATAAACACACACACTTCACATAAACACACACACTTCACATAAACACACACTCTCACTCACACACACACAAACACACACTCATGCACACACGTCTTCACACGTTCACGCTCTTTCGCTTCCACCCCGCCCGTGTGTGTGTGTGTGTGTGTGTGTGTGCTCGCGCGCATGAAGCCCGTGCTGTAATAAGACGGCTGTGCTTGTCGCGAGACCCGGTGTGTTCCCTGTCACGCGCTGATCTTCGCTTCTGCTCACAAAACTTGTAGAGAACTTTCACAAAACACGTTCTCCTTCTCCCGAAAAACACAGCACCTTTATCAGACCCCGCCCACATTCCCCGAACACACCCATCTTTGGCTGCGATTGGATAAAACAACGTCTGACGTCACCGCCCCACCTACTCCGAATAACACATTTCTGACTAATTAGATGGGACCGGTTGATGACGTCACAACTCATCCTCTTCCCCCGTTTTCCCGGTAGAGGGCGCGCGCGAGGACAAAAGTATATATTTTTATATATATTTATTTGTTCATATTTCTCATATTTAACTCATTTTCAGCTGATTTGACACTGATCACAAATACTTTAAATATAATTTCCTGAAAATATTTGTTACAGAAGATGCCTTGTATTGTGTCTGTTTCTTGATGATGTTTATAACTGGTATATTAGGATTTGTATGACATTATATTAGAATTATATTAAAGTTATTGAAGCAATACAATACCACATGATTTTAGCCTTTCATCATTTCCAATAAAATTAATCTGTGTGCAAACAACAGGAATAAGACACACATAGATACTGTGTGTATATACACAAACATATACATATTTATATAGTTTTTGCATGAATCATTTAGACTCATAACCACCCACATAACAATAAATTAAAATCATTTCATTAGGAAAACCACCAGGTTTAATTTGTGTGAAACTTTCCTGAAATGTGTGTTATTATTTATCTGTGGAGATAATGATGTAGTGTGTATGGAAGGAGACTGCAGTGTCAGCACTTTCTAACAGTCACAATGTATGTCTGTCAGCTGTCACACTATAGGACAAGAAATGTTGTTTTGTTGAGTATTAAAGATCTTTAATACTTTTGTGCACTTTTTTAACAACAGGAAAACCTGCTACTGCCAAAACAACACAATCTCAACATCTTAGTTTTATTACACACCACAGCTGGGATCATATTTTTGATAGGTCACAAACACACACTGCCTGTGATATCATATACTCTGTGTGTGTGTGTGTGTGTGTGTGTGTGTGTGTGTGTGTGTGTGTGTGTGTGTGTGTGTGTGTGTGTGTGTAAGAAGCATCCTCTTCTTATACTCATTTGTTTGTGATTATGTCTCAATCCTGTAAGAAAACAGAAAACCACACACTGATCAGTCCTGATCACCTCAGACAGCCAAAGTCTCATTTTTTGTGTAGAATGTGTGTTATGATGTCAGGATTTCAACCTCTTCCCTGTTCACATACACACTCACACACACCTCAATAATACAGACAGTAAGTCAGTAACTCACTGCAGTGTCTCCAGTGTATAGCACGGATCCTTCAGAAGATCAGACAGCAGCTTCACACCCGAGTCTCCTGGATCATTTCTGCTCACATTCAGCTCTCTCAGGAGTGATGAGGAGTTTGTTTTCAGAGCTGAAGCTAGAGCAGCACAACCTTCACCTCTAATATTGCACTGATATAACCTACAGAAAAAAACAGTTCACATTTACTACTAAAAAAACAATCTCACTCTAACACAAGTAGACCATGTAGTGTTAGCATTAGCATTAGCATTAGCAAAGCACCATAAATGGAAAATATTTTTTAAAATCAGTTCTGCTCTTTACAGTCTTTCTTTGATAAGATCCAGGACTCCAGCCTTTGTCTAGAGGTAGTGTTGAAGCAGCACTTTGTTGTACTTCGTTGGGGTAGTGGTAGCTCAGTGGTTAAGGTGCTAAGTTACTATTTGGAATGTTGGGGATTCATGACAAGCTACCACTTGACCAAGGCCCTTAACCCTCCATGCTCCAGGGGTGCTGCATCATGAATGACCCCAGCTTCTAAACAACATATGTGATAAAAAAGAATTTCACTCTGCTGTCATATATATGTGGCAAATAAAGTCTGTTCTAATCTACCATGAGGAATAATGAGGCTGACAGAAAGCATGGTGCAGTGTGATAATGGTGTATGGTGTGATAATTGCCTCCAGGTAAATAAAGGCAAAAACAAGCTGTGACTGCAGACCAGCACCAGTGAGCTACAGTAGCTCAATCTTAAGATGATGGAACAGAACAAGTATCTAAGTTCCCAGTGTAGTTAGGAAAGGCTGGATCCTCCTGATGTTTTAAAGGAGAAACATTCATGACTGAATCTGGTTTGCAAAATGAGTCAAGAAACAGTTGGTTTTCCAAACCTACACAATGCACTGTCAGATCCTGTTCTTTTAGGTGATCCCAAGATCTTAATAATAATAATAATAATTGATTACATTTATATAGCGCTTTTCTGCAGCACTCAAAGCGCTTTACATATGAAAGGGGGGATTCTCCTCAACCACCACCAATGTGCAGCATCCACCTGGATGATGCGACGGCAGCCATATTGCGCCAGAACGCCCACCACACACACCAGCATATTAGTGGAGAGGAGATAGAGTGATATAGCCAATTAATATGAGGGGATGATTAGTAGGCCAGCGGGCAAGTTTTTGGCCAGGATGCTGGGGCACACCCCTACTCGTTTTCGAAAGACATCCTGGGATTTTTTAATGACCACAGAGAGTCAGGACCTCGGTTTAACATCTCATCTGAAGGACGGTGCTTTTTTTTTTTTTTTTTTTTTTTTTTTGCCATCTTGCCATGGGAATGCATCTCAAAGTATATATTGAATCCTAAACATTGGTTTCTGGGATTTAGTTTCAAGTTATTAGGTCATTGGTCATTGGTGCAGCAAGCTTCACAGAGACAACTGTTGCAAGATGTTTTTTGAATACTTGGTATGACTTTACAAGTGGACAGGAATGAACGGAAACCCAAGACCCACACAGTGGAGGAAAGAATAAAGAGGACTTGTCTAAAACACAAAGACCACCAGCAGAGCAGATGCACTTGGAATTTAGCAGCAGAACATGAGTGACCAAAGCCATGAGCTGTGGTCTACAAGCTTCAGGGACCAAAGTTTAAGGTACATGGGTAGCCAGAGCCATGAGCTGAATCTTACAGCAACTGGCTATGACACATAAACACGTGAGGCCAACATGCCTTATGGGAAGAAGGATCCAGTGCACACAATCTCAGTCTCTGACAAAGTGCTACTTGTTGACACATTTTCTTCAATGTAGGATCAAAACTAAGCATTTAGAAGGTCTGCCAATCATACTACAATCACATTTCTTTTTTACTATGCCCACTCTGAATGAGGTTCAAGGTCAAGACAACCTCGGCTTTCTCTGACAGGCAACTTTTTCTGTCCCCTGCATTAATAATATCCCCCTTATATCCAGCATTTAGATAAACAGGAATAATATCGTTTTCTTTAAGTAGGACTAATAAAGAAGGCATTAATGTCTGTGTGGATGTTTATTTGTGGTTTTCCCATAATCATCAACTACGTACACAGAGTCAGGGATCAGGCAGACAGAGTCAACAAAAAGAGGGTTAAACCTACAAACCAGGAGAAGAAGCAAAGTTCAATACCAAGTACACAATTCCCTAAAACCAGGAAGAAGAGAAACAAACCCTGTGAATAATCAAACACATGCCAAATTATTACTAAAATAAATACAGTGAATTGTCTCATTCTAGTGTGTGTGTGTGTGTGTGTGTGTGTGTGTGTGTGTGTGTGTGTGTGTGTGTGTGTGTTATTGTGAGATGAGTATCTACAGTGATAAAGTGTTAAACTGACCTCAGTATCTCCAGTCTACAGTGTGGAGTCTCCAGTCCAGCAGAGAGCAGCTTCACTCCCGAGTCCTGCAGGTTATTGACACTCAGATCCAGTTCTCTCAGACTGGAGGAGTTTGAGCTGAGAACTGAGGACAGAGATCTACAGCTTTCCTCTGTCAGATTACAGCTACGTAGCCTGGGGGCAGAAATACAAGCTCAGAATACTGCAATCTCAAACACACATAGTGAACAAAACGTATTTGTTTATTTAATAATGAATTAAATGCGTTCTCAAGGCCTTGATTCCCAACTCCTTCACCGTGTAGATAACATTGCTCTCGTTTTTGTTCTCTTTGTAAAGTTCTGTTAATTGTTATAATTTGCTGACACTGGCAAAACATTGTATTAATTTTTTTTAAATGTGTTTGGTTAGAAAATCTCACTGCTTATATTTAGAATTCACTCATTGGTTATTTGGATTTTCCTGATTAAGGAATCCAGTAAGCAATGTCCTCATTTTCTCACCCTGACATGCCCTCAACTGTTTAGTGTTTACAGAGAAATATACTCAGTAATTCTTTCTGCAGATGATGATCTGACCTCAGTATCTCCAGTCTACAGTGTGGAGTCTCCAGTCCAGCAGAGAGCAGCTTCACTCCTGAATCCTGCAGGTTATTGTCACTCAGATCCAGTTCTCTCAGACTGGAGGAGTTTGAGCTGAGAACTGAGGACAGAGATCTACAGCTTTCCTCTGTCAGATTACAGCCAAATAGCCTAGAGGAGAAATAAACTTATTTTAAATATTGATAAATCTTAGTCTTGAAATGACTATACAGAAGGACTACATCCCCCATCAGACCCTACATGTCACATGACCTAGTTGCATGTCCCTGATCACTCACAGCTGTTCTGTCTCACCCTTGACACTATTAGTCCCAGCTTGTTCTCCATGGTTGTTTTTTTTTTAAACGTTTTTGCAAAAGTTCATGTCCTTCATGTTTTCATGTGTCCTGGTGTTTTATATTTGCACTTAGTTATGTTCATCACACCTTTTATCTGCATTTGTTCTCATCTACTTACAGGAAAAAGATTGTGCCAACGTTCTCACAAAGCATCCCTACGGATAAGCAAAGTAAAAAAAAAAAACAAACACCACAAGCTTTTATCTGGACTCTCTACCGTAGCTGCTGGAGTTGGACATGACTACCAGCATAACTTTACTAAAAAAAAGAAAAATAGAAAAAAACCTGATGATTTCTGTATACTCAAACCTACAGAAATATGGATTTATCAGCAGTGCCCCAAAATCTCAAGTGAATGACTGTCAAAAAAGAAACTAATCCTGTCTTCACCCTTCAGGTTGAGCAGTATTTACGAGCACTGACATCAAATCAGAATATCTGAGTGTTTTGAAGGTTTTTGCCCTTCACTAGTGTGCTGTCCAACACAAGGTCCAGTTATGTTACTTGCACCACAGACAGAAAGCATTGAAACAGCAGTCACACTGAATGGAAGGTTAAATCTTCATAGCTTCATGGCAACTAATTACCAAACAGTCCTTACTGACTATATACCCACAATGCCTCTCACCTCGCTCTCTCTTATGCTGCATTGTGAAAATAAATATCCACTTCAGAGTTCAGAGACTGTGTTGGATTTGACCATGATGTGCCTTCAGACACATCACACAAGTATTATATCAGTGTATTTAACATTCAGTTGCAATAAGTTTAATACTACATTTATAAACAATACTCACAAGGCTTTCCTACATGCTTTTACCACCAGCAGCAGCTTCAAAAGACACTCCTCAGATCTATCATATTTCTTCAGATCAAATTCATCCAAATCCTCTTCTGAGTTCAGCATCACAAACACCAGAGCTGACCACTGAGCAGGAGAGAGTCTGGTTCCACTGAGACGACCATAACCTCCTCTATTCAGGTAAGTTTGAACTTCGTGGACTAGAGAATGATCATTCAGCTCATTTAGACTCAAAAACAGATTGATGGATTTCTCTGGAATGGGATTCTTTTTTATCTTGTCCTTGATGTACTTGACTGTTTCCTCTTTGCTGTGAGAACTGCTTCCTGTTTGGGGCAGAAGTTCTCTTAAGAGAGTCTGATTGGACTCCAGTGAGAGACTCAGAAGGAAGCGGAGGAACAGGTCCAGGTGTCCATTCTCACTCTGTAAGGCCTTGTCCACTGCACTCTTCAGGAGAGCAGACATGGGCTGCTTTCTTAAGAGAGGTAACATTCCAGGGTTTTGGTCCCTTAGAAGATTTTTGTTTTTCAAGACAAAGTTGAGAAACACGTATAAAGCAGCCAGAAACTCTTGAACACTCAGATGTACAAAGCTGAACACCTTTCCCAGGTGAAGCCCAAACTCCTCTCTGAAGATCTGAGTGCACACTCCTGAGTACACGGACGCTTCTCTGACATCAATGCCACACTCTCTCAGGTCTTCCTCATAGAAGATCAGGTTTCCTTTCTCCAGCTGCTGGAAAGCCAGTTTTCCCAGTGCCAGGATACTCTCTCTGGTCTGCTGAGGATCAGGGTCACAATTTTTATGGTACTTTTGGTTTCTGTGTTTGATCTGAACAATCAGGAAGTGTGTGAACATTTGAGTCAGAGTCTTGGGGATCTCTCCACTCTCTGCTTCACCCAACATTCTCTCTAGAACAGTGGCTGAGATCCAGCAGAAGACTGGAATATGACACATGATGTAGAGGCTTTTTGAAGACTGCATGTTTCTAATAATTTTATTGGCCAGCCGCTGATCACTGATCCTTCTCTTGAAGTATTCCTCTTTCTGAGGATCACTGAATCCCCGTACCTCTGTTACCTGGTCTACACACTCAGGAGGGATCTGATTGGCTGCTCCTGGTCGAGAGGTGATCCAGAGGAGAGCAGAGGGAAGCAGATTCCCCTTGATGAGGTTCGTCAGCAGCACATCCACTGAGGCTGATTCATTCACATCACACAATCTCTCATTGTTCTGGAAATTTAGAGGAAGTCGACACTCATCCAGACCATCAAAGATCAACACCACTTTGTAGAAGTTACAGTCTATTAAATTTAATTCTTTCATTTCTGGAAAAAAGTGATGAAGAAGATCCATCAGACTGAGATGTTTCTGCTTCATCAGATTCAGCTCTCTAAAGGGAAGTGGAAACATGAAGGTGACGTCCTGATTTGCTTTTCCTTCAGCCCAGTCCAGAATGAACTTCTGCACAGAGACTGTTTTTCCAATTCCAGCGACTCCTTTAGTCAGCACACTTCTGATGGACTTGTCTTTAAAGAGATCGTTACATTTGATGGGTGTCTCCTGTGTTGCTCGTCTCCTGGACACTGTCTCAATCTGTCTCACCTCATGTTCATTATTGACGTCTCCACTCCCACCCTCTGTGATGTAGAGCTCTGTGTAGATCTCATTCAGAAGTGCTGAACTTCCATGCTGTGAGATTCCTTCATTAATTCTTTTACACTTCTCCACCAGCTTGGATTGGAGTTTGTTCTGATACACAGAGAGCAGCTCGAACTCTAACAGAACAGAAGAATGTGATGACATTTATAAACAATCATTTATAATGTATCTTATTATAGAACATCTGCTGAAGCAGACGGGGGGCTTCTACCCCCATGCTGATTCCTTACTATTGTGTAATGTTTTAGCGAGATCTGTGTGGTTCATGTTGTTCAGGACGTGCAGCGTGATCTTCAGTGCTCCCTCTCTGACACTGTGGTGAGCCTTCTCATCCTCATCCTCCACCTCCCTCTCAGTGCATGCTGGGTAATCGGGACTGAGGAGTTTCCTGAACCTGTTCAATTCATTCTTCATCAAAGTGATGACTTTGTGTTCCAGCTCCTGATTAGGTCAAATATTACAAAATATGATTTTACTTTAAATCCACAAATTTTAATGTTTTATATTATGTGTAAAAAATGTCTATAATAATAAAAGAATCTACACACCCTGAATATTAAATCCAGTGGCTGTTTACAGGTGATTTTTACCCTCTCAGCTGGACTCACTGTTCTGTAGATAAACCGAGCATGTTAGAATTCTCTGATATTTAAAGAAATGAATAATAAATGTTATTGATTTAATTACGAAGCATAAATGATGTCGTTGTTTTTTTCTCTTCTGTGGCAAAGGGAATGGATGCTGGAAGGAATGAATCAATTTCTTTAAATGTGTTAATATGCTGATATTCTCAGCTCATAAATATATACATAATACATTTTTTTGATAATGAGGGAAATTCCCTAAAATATAATTACTCTACTGACCTCAGATCAGCAGAACTGTCTCTATCGTTGAAGTTTGTCAGTAAGTTTATTGAATTCTTCTGGCTGCGTTCGAGTGAGTCTGAATTAAATCTGTATGGAAATCATATAATCATATAAATGTGTAATATATAAACACATTAATCATATAAATGTGTAATATATAAGCATGTATATGATGATGTATTTATGTAAAGTAAAGACTGGAGTTCGTTTAGGAGAAAAAAGTTATTTGAAAAATGTGTTTGCAAGTTCTGTTGATACCTGCAGTTCAGATTAGTAAAATAGTTTTCTTTTAATATAATATAAATAAATGTGTGTGTGTGTGTGTGTGTGTGTGTGTGTGTGTGTGTGTGTGTGTGTATAATTAATAATAAAAATAATAATAAAGATTTAATATTAGCAGTTTTATATTTCTCACCTCTCATATGTCTTTCTGTTGTGTTTTTCAGAGGCACTCATTCTGGAGGTCTGCTATTGTCCACAGATAACAGCTGTGCAAAACACACACACACACACACACACACACACACACACACACACACACACACAGAGATCATGCTATGGGTTAAGGGTTACATTTGACTACTGTGAGGTTACTTTTAACATTATTGCCTAACACATAACATTATCATTTAGTCTGCATAATCCCATGATGAGGTCAGAAGGTGAATCGTCCTTTACTGCAGATTCACTCAGGTTTTGTAATATTGTTCCGTGTTTAGATACTCACTGTGTTCTTCACGGCTTCTTCTGGCCTCAGAATGAAACTGCTGTGACGAACTGGAACTGGTTTGACTGGTTTAGAAACACAAAGGTTACTTGACATCTGCTTGAATTTCTTTTATTGTACGGCAACAAAACACATTCATCTGTAAAGAAACAATTTTACTCACAGTTCTGAATCCGATCCGAATTCCATTCTCATTTATATCCATTTCTATCGACATTACATTCATTATATCAGCGTTTCACAGGTCAACATTTCAACATTTCAATGTCAGGAAATGTTACCCTGAATATTACCAGTTCTTCTTCATGTGTGGGCAGAGCATTGCTTTCACAATACATTTGGATGATGAATAACACATAGACGGGTGGGGGTGGGGGTTGGGGGGGGGGGGGGGCTGGTCTCATGCGCTGCTCACACACTTCAGTTTTTTACAGTCAGGTTTTAGGCCCCATCATAGCACAGAAACTGCTCTAGTTAAAATAACTAATGACCTGTTTTTAGCTTCAGACCAAGGCTTCATTTCGCTGTTGGTTTTACTAGATCTTAGTGCTGCATTCGACACTATAGACCATGATCTCCTCCTAGATCGCTTACAGAATTACATCGGCATTCAGGGACAGGCATTAAGCTGGTTTAAATCCTACCTGTCCGATCGTTACCATTTCGTAGATTTAAATGGAGAGCTATCCAGGCTAATGCAAGTAAATTATGGCGTGCCGCAAGGTTCAGTTCTAGGACCCCTGCTCTTCACAATATACATGCTTCCGTTAGGAAATATTATTAGAAGGCATGGAATTAGCTTCCATTGTTATGCTGATGATACTCAGCTATATATCTCATCTAAACCAGGCGATACAGCTCAATTAACCCGGATAACTGAGTGTGTTAAGGAAATAAGTGATTGGATGACTCATAACTTTCTACTTTTAAATTCCGATAAGACTGAGATTTTGCTCATCGGACCAAAAACTAGTACACAGAAGCTCCAGCATCTCAACCTGCATTTAGACGGATGTTCTGTAACCACTAATTCAACGGTAAAAGACCTGGGAGTTATTTTAGAGCAACTTATCTTTCAAATATCATATCAACCAAGTTACTAAAACAGCCTTCTTTCACCTTAGAAATATTTCTAAGCTAAGAAATATGTTGTGCATATCCGATGCAGAGAAGCTCGTCCATGTGTTCATGACCTCCAGAATAGACTACTGTAATGCGTTACTAGGTGGATGTCCTGCATCATTAATAAACAAGCTTCAGTTAGTCCAGAATGCAGCAGCCAGAGTTCTGGGCTTCTAGTAGTTCCTAGAATAGCAAAGTCCACTAAAGGTGGGAGATCATTCTCACATTTAGCTCCTAAACTCTGGAATAGTCTTCCTGACGGTGTTCGGGGTTCAGACACACTCTCCCAGTTTAAGTGTAGATTAAAAACATATCTTTTTAGCAAAGCCTACACATAACACACATCGCATCATAACCTTGTGCTCCAGAACATCTGATCACATGCACATTATCAACTTGTGCTGTTAATATCATGAACAGCAGCTACGCTAATTCCTCTCCACTGCTTCTCTTTCTCCCCCCATCCCGAGACACCCTGAGGTTCCTCCAGCTCCAGTCACCTCCCACCTCGTGATGATTACGGACCTTTGAAGAAGTTGATGCCGAACTCACAAACATCCCGAACCATCTAGAGACGTACCAGTGCCATTTGGATCCCGCTACATGTGTGGAGTTTTGACATTGGACCTCCTGGAGTGTTAAAGGCTCTGGCATGGAGAAGCTGATGCTGGATCTGTGATGATCACAAATGCTGAGCTCATAAAACTCGGAGCTACTAACCATATAGACTGTATAAGACTGCAGAAAGAACATCACTTATAAACTTATACTCCAGTGCTCATGTTAGTTCTCACTCTCCAGTGTTCTGTAGTGTTGAAAGATTTATGATCAAACTCTTGATGTCACCCAAAATGAGGATGGGTTTCCCTTTTGAGTCTGGTTCCTCTCAAGGTTTCTTCCTCATAACATCTAAGGGAGTTTTTCTTTGCCACAGTCGCCACGGCTGCTCATCAGGGACAAATTCACACCATTCACCTTCACTGTTGATTTGTGTAAAGCTGCTTTGAGACAATGTCTGTTGTGAAAAGCGCTATACAAATAAACCTGACTTGACTTGACTTCAGTTTTTTACCTCATGGTTATTATTTTATCTCATATTTGACCTGAGAGTTAGTATTTAAGCTCATATTTTTTTAATTGAGGTTAAACTGAGGAGCTGTAGATAATTACTATAAAATAATAGAGCAGAATAAGCAAGAAAATACAAAAAAGCTAAATGATAATGTATCAGAGTTTATAGTTTAAAATCAGCATGTATAATACAGAAAGACTAAGCAGGAGTTTTATTAAACATATTTGTGGATAATGTATAATAAAGGGTTTTGTTCAGTCACACAAACATTCTATTTACCTTCAGTACATTTCTGATCAAAATGAATATGACTTCAGTTACTTATTGAAAAGTTTTGCTGGAATAGTGAAGTAAAGACTGTGTGAACTTTAACATCAATTCTCTAAATGTTTGGTAAGAAAAACTAGTTTTCTGTGTAAATGAGACTGTATAACCTCTGTGCTGGTAAACATGCTCTTCTACATGTTCCTTGTGTTCTGTAGTTACTGTACCCTGATAGTTTCATAAGGTTTTAGTACTGAAGATCTGGAATGATTGTTTCCGTGTTATTTCTTTATCATAGCACTTGCACTGAAATCTGTGGAATGCATTCAGCAGTAGAAGAATAGAATGGAATAACTTTATTTGTCACATATACATTACAGCTCAGTGAAATTCTTCAGCCATGATACGGTGCCCCTCGTTAAGGGTCTTTGCTCAAGGGCCCAAGCTGCTTGGTGATACTTGAACCCCCCAACCTTCTGATCAGTACCCCAGCACCTTAACCTCTGAGTTCCCATACCCCTGAAACTGAAGCGGTACTGAAACAGTCTCAGACACATGCTCCTGCTGGCACACGGGTAAATCATTTTCTGCTTTGTGATGTACGTGATACACTTTGAGGTGCCGGAGTTTAGGAAGGGAGCTGCTGCTTGTTAGGTAGTTGTGCTCAGAGCTCAGGCTTCTGGTGTTTCTTCTCATCTTCTTGACATGACATACACAGCATAACACCCCTCATTTGGCCTTCCAGATCCACAGGTGCTGATAGGATGATGGTGTATTACACTCATCTTACAAGAGAATTACACATGTAGTAATAATGATCAGATGTTGTAACTTATAAAACCTTGTTAATTCCAGTGGTACTCAGAAGATAGAATCATGTTCTTAATTACCGCATCACTGCTCACAGCTCACCCTAAACACGAGCGCGCGCGCACACACACACACACACACACACACACACACACACACACACACACACACACACACACACACACGCACACACACACACACAGGGTAGAAAACACAGCACTATTACAGTGGGAAGTTTTATTGACTGTAGTCATTTCTGAGCTGATGATGTGAGTGTGACCCATAGTGCAGCTTTTTCCTCAGCTGGAATGTGGGATATTTATTCATGTTTATGTTCATTGGGAAGACTGTTAATTGATTATAATATGTTCTGCACATTTCAGTGATGATCTGTTTTTAAATACTGCATTTCTACAGGACTGAAGCTGTGACAGTGCCCACAGTGTCTGAAATCATCTGAGAGGTCCACAGGTCCACATCCACACAAAATCCCCTAAAACTAATAAATATGGTTTAGTGTTTACTTTTATTTATACTAAAACTCCTTTACGTCTGTAAACTCACATCTCTCCCAGTCCCACTTTATACATATTTGTCTTTAATTTGCAGACTTCCTGCACTTCCTCCTGTAACCCCACGCCGGGGAACGAGCCGTTCTTACTGCAGAACTGCCACCAGAACCTAATAATCACTTCCTATTTACACTGAGACAAATACATTAAAATAAAATGATCAGATAATGAAGACACAAACACATGCGTATAAAACAAGAACTTAGTAAAACATTTTATTATAATAAATTAATAGCAGAAAAAATATAGAATAAAAATGATAGAAAAAAGTCTGTTTTTAGTTTTACATAAAAGCATCAGAGTTCATTCATCTCCAAGCGTTGACCTTTGATCCTGACTTTTGACCTTGGGCTCCAGTCCGGCGTCCTCGTGTGGTCGTGCTCTGCGTGTTGCGAGGTGCAGGTTGACGTTGCTACATACACACACACAGAATACACACCGTGTTTAATATAGGGGGGGTTCTTTTATTATTCTGTTGCAACTTTTAACAAAATCTACCTTTGATTATTTAAATTATTGCTTTGGATTTTCTTACCATGTCTAATAATCATTTACATTTCAAATGTTTTTGTATCCTTTAATTAATATTATTAATTTAATTTATAACACTAATATACTTCTATTATTTCTCTCCTCCTTCTCTCTCACCTCCCTCCTGTCATGCTGTGCCAGTCTGTGGTCCAGATTAGCACGGACTGGGTCAGAACATGTCTCACCTGACCTAAAACACACACACACACACACACACACACACACACACACACACACACACACACACACACACACACACCTTTTTATCCAGTGTGGTGTAATACACAAAGCATACACAAACAATAATATACATGTGCACACACCTAATAATGGTGTTTAGGAGCTGCTGTAGTTGCTGTGTGGTATGTGTAGGGGGCAGTGTCAGGTGCAGTAGGTCAGCAAGCTGCTCCAGCTTTGACTCCACCTGAGAACTCACACCTGAAAACACACACATTTATGCAGAAGGTGCCAGAACAGCAAAGCTGCTAGCCCTTAATGCATGTGTGAACCACAACGCACCTGAGTTAGCGGACTGCGTTTCTGCTCTGGTCTTGTTCAGCTCCACCTGATGTTCCTCCAGAGGCTCACCTGGAGAACGCTCCAACAGCTAGAGAGACGGAAAAGCAGATCAGTTACTAAGAAATTTTATACCATGTTGTGTTACAAGCAATAACAGAGATAGACGTGTGTGTGTGTGTGTGTGTGTGTGTGTGTGTGTGTGTGTGTGTGTGTGTGTGTATATACACCTTTGCAATGTAGTACTGCAGTTCATTTTGTCTTTTGTCACACGAAGATGTTTTAGACACAGGGGGAGGGGCTCTCAGGGTCTGCTCTTCTGTGGGTGGAGCTCTTGTCCCTGTATTACATCGCCCTGCCCCCTTATCTGAGCTGTGATTGGCCCGTATGTCTGCGGAGGAATGGGTTTGATTTGGTCTGAGAGTGGGATTCAGTGTCACACTGGGATGGACACTGGAATTGGGAAACTGTTGTCTGTTGACTTGGTGATCAGAGTGAATCCTGTTTTGATTCATGTCACTGTACAGTTCCTGAGTGTGAAAGTGAGTCGAGTGCAGAGTCGGATTCTCTCCAGACTGAGACATCTCGCCCACTCTCTCTTTCTCTGTTTGGACTCTCCCTCCATCATTTCCATTGTTCACTATGTGTCTCTCTGCTCCCACAGACCTGTCCCACAAATCATGTCCAGCTGCAACACACACAGTGCAACGTAATACCTCACTTCAACGTTCTTCAAGTCTTTGCTAGTTTCAGCCGCATCTCATACCTGTAAGGTGTGTGTCATCCAGCACTGGCTCTAGTGGACTGAAGGTCTGACTGTGGTTTAACAGGCTGAAGTCAGACTCCACTCGTCCTCTGTCCCCTCCACTGTCCCCCTTTCCCCTTATCCCTCGCTCTCGGTCTCTGCACAGCTGGAGGACCACAGCCTGAGGAGCAGCTGACAGACAGAAGTTATCCAGAATGATCTCTGTAACGTTATTAATAATACTAATATTTCAATTATTTACGTGTGTGTGTGTGTGTGTGTGTGTGTGTGTGTGTATACCTGTAGAAAGTGTGCATGCTGTGCTACAGACACTAGTGTCCTGAGTTTGAAGGGATGAGTGTGGTTTTGATATGTCCTGTAATGATAAGGGTGTAAACCCTTCAATCTAACACACACACACACACACACACACACACACACACACACACACACACACACAATGATGTCAGCAGATGAATTGTGGTGTGTAGGACTGTAAAACTTAGTTGTGTTTCTCATAGACCTGCTCCTGATTTGTCAACAGTCTCAGAGCCTCTGCCCAATGGGAACGCATCATTCCCTGCAGACGAGACACTAGCTCCTCCCTCTGCATCTCCAGCCTCATCTTACTGGTTTCCATAGAAACAAGCTCCTCCTGTAGCTCTGCCATCCTCCACACGTGCACACACACACACACACACACACACACACACACACACACACACACACACACAATAATGGTGATTGAGTGGCAAGATGATATGAGATTTAGCGAAACTGCACTGTTGTGTTTGCTCTTGTTAGTTACAGTAACGGTCAACTAATTCACCATAGGTTGTCATAGCAACAACTAATATCTGCATCTGAAGAAGCGAGTGATTTGGAGGAAGAGTCTGGAATGGAAGTGGATAACCTCTCAGTCCCACCTGTTTCATGTGTGGGTAAGTAAGTGTGTGTATTTCAACACAACATATAAACACACACAGTAATGCATACTTGTTGTTGAAGTCGAGTGTGAGCTGGTGCTGGCGGTCATCTCTCTCCTTCAGCTGCAATCTGAACTCATGTGACTGAACAGAAAACTCTCTCTCATGACGAGCACTCAGGTCCAGCAGTTGCTTCCTGTACACACACACACACACACACACACACACACACACACACACACACACACACACACGGTCAGTGTCTGCAACATGATCTTCTGAAAGATGGCTTTTCAGAATGTCTAAGATTATCTGTAGCATTTGTGTTATCCTCCTATGAGTGTGGTGTGTGTGTGTGTGTGTGTGTGTGTACCTGTGTTGTTCTCGTAGCTTAGCTGTAGCATTAGCATTCTCCTCCTGCATGGCTGCCAGTCGTTCTGTGACCTGCTGCTCCACAACAAGGCGGAGCTCCACGTCCCACTGCGAGCGCTGAGCCTCAAACCGAGCCTGAAAGCAAAACTCCAACAGCTGTACAGTATGTTCTGACTCAGGAGGAAGAGGATGTAAATCTCGAGGTGAGGTGGAACCCTCATAGATACAAATGTAATGACCAGCAAAATTCACAGTAGGACAGATGAAAAGTTTCATAACATATGAGGAACCCAGAGAGACCTTAAAAGGAACATTTAGTGTGTGTGTAACTGTGCAGGTGTTTGTGTGTGTGTGTGTGTGTGTGTGTGTGTGTGTGTGTAACTGTGCAGGTGTTTGTGTGTGTGTGTGTGTGTGTGTGTGTGTGTGTGTGTGTGTGTGTGTGTGTGTGTGTGTGTAACTGTGCAGTTGTTTGTGTGTAACTGTGCGTGTGCTAATTTACACTGAATTACACTCATTTGTGCGTTTGTGTTTGTTTGTGTGTGTGTGTATGTGAAACCTGGTCTAGTGCTCGATCCACTCTGGCTGTGTCTCTTTCTCTTCTAGTCTCCTCGAGGTCCTGCTGCAGCTGCTGAAGTCTGGACTGGGTCTCCTCATGCAGCTGCACCTCCTGACCCACTCGCTCCTACACACACACACACACACACACACACACACACACACACACACACACACACACACACACACACACACGATTAGAACAAATTTTCACATTTTCAATGTGTGTGTCAGCTCCTGCAGAGGTGTGTGTGTGTGTGTGTGTGTGTGTGTGTGTGTGTGTGTGTGTGTGTGCCTCACCCTCTCTGTCTCCAGCTGCTGTGTAAGCAGTTTCAGCTCCTGCTGCAGGTGTGCGTGTGTGTGTTTGGATTCAAGGTTGTGTTGTTGAAGTTGTTGCTGTAGATCCAGGCTGTGTGTCTGAAGTCTCTCCACCTCAGCCTTCTTTTCCTCCAACTCAGCACGTAGACGCTGCACCTCCTGCTCCAACTCACCTACAGACACTTGCAGCTCCGCCATGTCAAACTCCTGCATACATGCAGACACTAATCAGGACTCAATTTTACACACTACACTGTGTGTGTGTGTGTGTGTGTGTGTGTGTGTGTGTGTGTGTGTGTGTGTATACCAGCAGTTTGTTGGTGTTCTGTAGGTCTTCCATGCGTTTTTGTTCTTTTTCCAGCATCTCTGCTGCTTCGGACAGATTCTTTTCAAGGCAAGCAATAGCCTACAACACACACACACACACACACACACACACACACACACACACACACACAAACACACAAACACACACACACACACACAAAAAGGCAAGAACTAAGCATTCTGTTTGTGTGTAATCTAAGTGTTGTAGAGTAGATGTGTGTTGTTTGATGCCTATAAGTGTGTGTGTGTGTGTGTGTGTGTGTG
>JBCEWE010001477.1:25000-28387 GCA_039877035.1 Silurus lanzhouensis
AAAAATACTGTATTTATTTATTTATTGGATAAAGAAAGTTTGAATGTGTCAGTGTTGATTTATTGTGAACATTTCTGTGCTTCCTGTAAAGATGATGTAATTATTATAAGCAGGAGAGTGAAGATGTACTCGCTTAGTGTTCATCAAGCATGTAGGTGGTCATTTCTGTAGTTATTTGTGAGTGTGGATTTTTTTGCAGATGTATGTGAGGTGCTAAACCTTTCTTAGCAGTGTATCCTGTGAAAAAATTGTTTACTTAGCATGCTAACCTTTCAGCAGACCAGCTAGACAACAGGGGCACCATGTGGTGTAGTTGATGCACACATAAGAGGAATACAAGGAAAAGCTCGAGGCCCCTGAACAAGATCCTCATAAGCTCCACAACATCTTCTCTTCACTACTCAACCCCCCTGCCACACCTGGATCCACCTCGGATCTCGGCATGCTTGACAGACATATCTTCCTGGATGAGTGCTCACCAACTAAAACTCAACCCCAGCAAAACAGAACTGCTGGTCATCCCAGGTGATTCATCTCCAGGTCAAGATCTCTGAATAACACTTCATGACTCTCTGCTCTCCCCTTCAGCCACTGCTCGTAACCTCGGGGTAACTATGGACAATCAACTGTCCTTCTTCCCACATGTTGTAATGCGGCTCGCTCCTGTCGATTTCTTCTCTATAACATCCGAAGGATTCGACCATTTCTGTCCATACAGGCTGCCCAGGTGCTTGTTCAGTCTCTTGTGATTTTGAGACAGAACTACTGCAGCTCTCTGCTGGCAGGTCTTCCCCTGAACGCTATTCGTCCACTGAAAATGATCCAAAACGCAGCTGCAGGACTTGTGTTCAATCAGCCCAAGTTCTCCCACCCCACCCCACTGCTGCTCCTCCACTGGCTTCCAGTAGCTGCACGTATCAGATTCAAAACACTGATGCTTGCCTACAAGGCCAAAAATGGACCAGCACCATCTTACCTCAATGACCTCATCACATCTCACACTGCACCACGCTGTCTGAGATCCTCCAGCACTGCTCCACTGGTACCACCTTCTCTCAGATTGAGAGGTAAGTACAATTCAAGGCTCTTCTCTGTTCTGGCACCGAGGTGGTGGAATGAACTTCCTCTAGATGTCCGTACAGCAGAGTCCCTGATTATCTTCAAGTGACGACTGAAGACCTACCTCTTCCTGAAATACTTAAATTAGCACTTTCCAAGTTTGTAGAATTCGAGTTATATTTATATGAAGTGTGGAATCTGGTGTACAGTGTAGATTTATTCATTACTACAGACTCACAGCACTTTAGTACGTCACTCTGGATACGGGCGTCTGATAAATGCTGCAAATGTAAATGTGAATGAATAGAGACAGGTGTGAGAGAAGACAGGCATGAAGGGAAAACTAGCAGAGCCTCAACTCACACTAATCCTGAAAGAGGTTTAAGTGTGTGTGTGTGTGTGTGTGTGTGTGTGTGTGTGTGTGTGTGTGTGTGTGTGTGTGTGTGTGTGTGTGTGTGAAAGAAATAGAGAGAAATTGAAGATTGCTGTGGAGACAAGCAGGCTGACAGCATGCCTCTGAAATGGGAAGGTCAGTTATGTGTGTGTGTGTGTGTGTGTTTGTGTGTTTGTGTGTGTGTGTGTGTGTGTGTGTGTGTGTGTGTGTGTGTGTGTGTGTGTGTGTGTGTGTGTGTGTGTGTGTTAGAAAACTCTAAATTAGATACTCATTCACATGTCGTGTTTCACATGTTTTCATGACTCGAGTGATGCGGATGTGTTCAGCACTTCGGCTTGTTCAAACAGGTGTCAGTGCTGATTCTTGGCCAATGCACCTACTTCTGCAGATAGTTCAATTAAAGCTGTAAAAGTTCCAGGATCTAAAAAGAACGTTTATAAAACATTTACACAACAATTGTGTGTCACTGGGAAAGATTAAGGTACAGTATTTCTGTATAATTTTATCTTGAAACATATTTGTTCTTTTTTTATTCTTTTAATACATGTGTGTGTGTGTGTGTGTGTGTGTGTGTGTGTGTGTATGTGTGTGTGTGTGTGTGTGTGTGTGTGTGTGTGTGTGTGTGTGTGTGTGTAGATACAGAACGTGCTCTGTTGGTGATGGAGGCGTGTCACTCAGCTGGAGATGAAGTGTTCAGGGTGACGGCTGAGAGACTACTGCATGTCTTTCAGAGTGACCTGTTCCAGGCTCTGCTGGGTGCACACACACACACACACACACACACACACACACACACACACACACACACACACACACACACACACACACACACAGATTAGTTAGATTGTGAGATTAGGATGTGATCACAATTACACCAGATTAGGAACCTCTCCTCCAGACAAGGGGTGGAGCCATCAATGCTTACTGCTGACTTCTGTTGTGTGCCTGAAAATAGTTTCTCAATTACAAGAGAACCCCCCCACACCCCCCCCCCCCACACACACACACACACCATCTCTCTCTCTCTCTCTCTCTCTCTCTCTCTCTCTCTCTCTCTCTCTCTCCGTTTGTGCACTTCTCCATCCTTCCCCTCAGGAGTTACTCACAAGAGTCTCATCACCACCACGTCTCCTGCTTTCAGGATGTTTCAGCAGTTTCACTTACTGTTCTGAGCTTTAAGTTCCTTCACAGCTCCCACACACTCTCCAGATCACAGCTCAGCTACACACAACAATCCTTATAAATCTGTCGTTTTTCTGCGTGTAGGATTAAGTGTATAACTACAACTCAACATGTTCATTTCACTTTTCATTATGTGACTAAAAGAATGCACATTCTGTCCTGTGTGTAATTGATGTTATTATGATAAACAGGACAATAAATATGTCACACAACAAATAAATAAATCACTGAACAATAAATACAGGTTTTCTAAATAAAATGATTGTTTAAGTTTTACAGACAATAATTAGAATTTAGGTTGATTATGTTTGCATTTGATCTGTATTAATTGACTTATTCTGTGTGTGTGTGTGTGTGTGTGTGTGTGTGTGTGTGTGTGTGTGTGTGTGTGTGTGTGTGTGTGTGTGTGTGTGCGTGTGTGCGTGTGCGCACAGATATTCAAGAATTTTATGAACTCTCAGTGTGTGAAAACCAAACAGCAGTACAGCCATCTACACACAACCCCCAGGTGAGTGTGTGTAATAGAGTATATATATTGTGAAATCAGTAGTCCCCCAGAACGCTCTCTTTTTTTAAATTGCCAAAATATGTTGGAGATGTTTGTAGGTTTTTGGAAATGATGGTGATGTTGGAGAAGTTTGGAAATGTCGGCGACGATGATGTGTGAGATGCAGTGGGCTTCATGTTTAATATCAGATAAGTATTAAACATGGAAGCCCATGCATTTCACACATCTTCTCTCTCTCTCTCTC
>JBCEWE010001429.1:0-28347 GCA_039877035.1 Silurus lanzhouensis
CTATCAACATGAGGGCTGTTGCAGTGGTACTTGCTCTGGCAGTCATTACTGGTAAGTAGATTGTTTTATATATATATATATATATATATATATATATATATATATATATATATATATATATATATATATATATATATATATGTAAAGCAGTTAGTAAGATGCAGAAAGTCTTGCTTACAGTCAGTCATGTTTTGTAATTCAAATGTGCATGGAAAAAGGCGTTTGTTCCAACAGACCTCATTCACAATAGTTATCATGTCTAATCAGTTAGCTAACCCATGCCTTTTTATTATTATTATTATTATTGTTGTTGTTATAATCAATTATTATTCTTTATTTAGGCTGCCATGCCCGCGCTGTGCTCCAAGCCAAATGGGAAGAAACAGTGGATCAATTCTGGCAGTCCATCTCTGATAGTATGGTGGACAACATGAAGGGCTCTGAGCTCACCAAGGAACTTGAGTGAGTTAACATAAAGAACCATGAATGTGTATGAATTCAGTATATCCATGTTAACATCAAATATAAAAGCATTTCTGCGATGTCTTCCATTGTCTCTGATATTCTTAATCATGGTCCCCTTCCTCCTCCTTCTCCACCTCGCAAATTTAGTACTCTGATCACTGCCACAATGACTGAGCTGAATTCATACAGAGAAGACATCGAGACCAAACTGGGCCCATACACAGTAGGTGCCTCAGGCCAGCTGAAGCAGGATCTGGATCTTCTGGCTAGCAAGCTGCAGACAGACATGCTTGATGCCAAGGAGCGCTCTACCCAGTACCTACAGGAGCTGAAGACCATGATGGAGCAGAATGCAGATGATGTCAAGAACCGTATCAACAACTACATTCGTAAGCTCAAGAAGCGCCTGGGAAAGGACAGCGATGAAATCCAAAAGTGAGTGAGAATCAGGAGCACAGTAGTTATTATGGTATTTTGTAAATTCATTGGTTTCATAAATCAATAGAGGATTTATGTTTATTGATGTCTTAAATCTATTACATTTAGAAGACAAAACTGTCAAAAACTCTGTTGCTTTTATCTAAATGGACAAATGGGAAACCTTAACTAGTTTATTGTTGCACCTTTTTAGAACTGTAGCTACTTACCTGGGTGAGCTGCATTCCCCGCAGCGAGCAGAACGCCGGGGCCGTAATGGGCCAAATTGAGCCCTTTGCTAAGCAGGTGCAAGATGGACTCATGGAGAAATTTGGCGCCCTTACCAAGATAATGCAGAACCAGGCTGTAAACCAACAGCTGGAACAACAGGCCGACATGCTGAAGCAGCAGCTGGAGAAGACCGCCGAAGACCTGCGCACTTCCCTCGAAGGCCGCATCGAGGAGCTGACCACCCTCCTGGAACCCTACACTGAGAAGATCCGTGAAGAGTTCCAGACCATCATGGAAAAGCTCAAAGAAGCCTCAGCTGCTATCCCTGCCCCACTGTAAAGCCACCACTTATAGCACATTGTACCAAACACAGGAAGGGGAAAAGTGGGGGTAAAATTAGTTTTTATTAATGTTCGTTACTGATGCTTTTATAGTCACTGTATGACAGGGAATCAAGCAAAAGAAAAGGACTGGTCATGGTCTCTTATCGAAACATGGAATGCTTTTTTTATTAATCACAATGTGGGCTTGCACAGTATTAATCCACTCAATCCTACTTCTTCAAGTGCAATAGTATAAATTCCTTGGCTAGTCATGTTTCTCAAATCTGTGAGATTTGAATAAAAGTGTGCGTCTTGGGACGACAGGCAGGTTTACACAAAGGTTCTATGAAACCTCATGAAATTATTGTCCACAATTTCAATCCTTAACTCTGCAAAGAACGTCTGACTGCTGTTTTTGTACCTGTATGCAATAAAAATGGGTAATGGATCAAATGCTTCTTTGGTGTTTTCTCTTTGTTTTAACATTCATTTGCAAAACACAAACCCATGACAATCGAAATAAAATAGAAGCGACCTGGAAGTGTTAAATCTACATTTATGTCTGTATCATAACAACATAAATGTATTTAGGAGCTATAAATATATAGCCGGGTCCAACATCAATCATCCATAGCTAATGGAACTTACAGAAACAAAAGAACCCAACACATATGAATATAAATATCGAGTCAAAGCATAGATGAATCATGTATTATTTATTCAATAATGAAAAAATAAATGAGGAACAAGTTTGTAGATGTCCGTGAAAAAACACAAAAGTTGGATTGTACTGGGGCTGAAAAGTTTTCCATGCGTTTCATTATGCGTATCATGTTTGCACGTTTGAAAGATCAGCTTTTTTCTATACCTATTATTGCAGTATTTCTTTTCTTTTTTTACTTTTAAACCCACACAACCCTAACTTGTCTTTTTGTCACGCCACCTTGTTGTCTTTACCTGTTGGCTTACATAATCAAACATGTATGGGCAATGACCTTGTTCTAATTCTCTGCGCACATCCTGCCATCTTATGAAGTATATGGGAAAGATTAATACACCTTTATGTCTGAAATATTTATTCGCTCTGGCGTTTAATTAATAACCAGTAAACTAGTTAATGAAAGCAAAGGTGCGAGTAGCATGTTAGAGTAATTACAACAAATGTTTTTTTGCACATTCATGGCAGATGTTTTGATCCTTTCATTTAGCATCTTCATTTATCATCTTAATTTATAAAATACTATTTATTACGATTTGAACTGATTCGAACTGGAAGGTTTTCTTTTTACCTATAAACTCCCTATTTATGTTACATGGCCACCTGATACTGAATTTTTATGATTCTGAGCATCTTTTCTTTATACACTCCATGAAAATGCATTTTCATAAAACCTCTTAAATCATTCGAAAAGTTTCAATTATTGCCAACGCCAAAAGAAGACACTGAAATTATGCTTTCTTTGCTGTACAAACCATTTGGATTAGCACAAGTGGAAGTTCACCAGAGCCAGATGACCCTTAACAGGATCTTTTAACGTTAGCTGCAAATCTGCCCAGAATCATTTTCCCCTATTCTTATTGTTGCCGGGGGACATGTTCTGAGCTGCTCACACATTCCAGTGGGCTGCCTGCACGTCCGCTGGGATAAAGGAACACGCTGTCCTTTTATTTATGTGAATCAGACTTGCTTTTGTATTCTATAAACCTTCCTATCTGTCTCTCTTACACCTACATGCACACACACACACTCACACAAACAAATACTGGTGGCACGGCATCCTCAGTTCCAACGACCAACAGAATTCAAAGAAAAGGTGGAAAAAATATTTAGGTAAATTTGCTTTTGTGAATCAAAAAGCCACATGTTTGAAAATGTATAATTAGAGGTACGTTGTGGTCAGTTAAACAAATTTTATGCCAGTAGATGCCTATTTATCCTTCACTGGATCTTAGAATTAAATCCAAATTAAAAACATAAAAAAATGTTGTATGACATTTACATTACTGTTTCTGTTAATATAATTTTATATAATTTTTTACAATGGACTTTGTCCCAAAGCAGCTTTACAGAGATAATTGGTTAGGAATGTACATTTTAGTCCCATGATTATATTCCTAATAAACCAGTGTACAGTTTCAAGGAGATGGTATGAGGGAGAAGCCTTGAGAGGAACCAGACTTAAACCCGTCCTCATCTGAGTGGCACCGAATGCCCATTCATTACAGCTCCATCATTGTTAAGGTGTGCCGTTCAGTGAAACGTTTACGGGTCCTTAAATGCAGAACTGTTCATACCAATTGTCCTAAGCCATAGTAGCAGACTCTTTGTATCAATTACAGTTTAACTTCAAAGTTCTTGAATTGAGTTTGTTATTCTCCAATAAAACAATGAGTGGAGGAAAATATGTGCAAGTACTGTATAACAGAGAGGACATGTATTAAAGAAATCCAAAAAAAAGAAGCAGAGAAGAGTAGATGCTTTACATGCTGTGAACTCCGTTCCTAAAATCCTTTGCTCTAATTAATGGCAGCAGAACCCCCCCAGACACCCCCACTCCCACCATCGTCCAAACCCCCCCAACCCCCGCTGCCCTTCCAAAAACATTATTTGAAATCCGCATTTAGTGAGGCGCTGCAGGGGTTAGCTGATTTGCTGGAGGGATAAAAACAGGAAACCTCAAACATTCTGCAAGCAAGTGCTCTTATTAAAACCATATCAAGTCCCTGGCTTTCTGGCAAACAGGAGATGGGGAAAATGAACTACAGTAACCTGACGAAAAGACAGAAAGTCCCCACTATTTTTATTCTCCAAAATAACATCTATTTTCTTTCTTTTTTTTATTTTTTTATGTCAGTTGCTGAACTGATATGCTCACTTCTAAGAATACATAAGAATGTTTTCAGCATAAAGGTACATTTGGTGCAGGTCCTGACTTGCAATCTTCAAGCCTCACAGAACAAAAGATCTCAGAAGAAATAACAAAATCGTAATCTCTCTCTCTCTCTCTCTCTCTCTCTCTCTCTCTCTCTCTCTCTCTCTCTCTCTCTCAATGGAAAGTATGGTGATAAACACATAAAACTGAAAAACATGCCACATGCACACAGGTACACATGCAAAGCAGCTTAGTGTTACACATTCATGAGCAAAACAAAAAAAAGAGCTGTCTATCCCAATTATCCTAATGAATGCCACAGCAATCACTCACTGATGCCCCTGGATGGCTGTATTCAAAGAAGCCATGCTCTGTGCAGTTCATTCCCCCTGCCCTGAGCTTTTCATAGTCACAATCTAGAGGTAACTGCAGTTCACTGCCTCTCTGCATGACTACACCAAACCCAACGTCCTCATGTGCCCAGAGCTTCACTTCTCTTTTTCTCTGAGTCTAGACTTCACTAAAAAACTTTTTTTAACACTTAAAGTAGACTAAACAGCAGTCATGATGAAATCACTCCATCATAGAAAACAAGGGCAGAGAGAATTCACGGGCCAGGAAAACAAAAAAGGGGAAGCTGGGATATGGTAAACAGCTCACGAGAGATGTTTATAATTTTGTGGTGGTTTTTTTTCTATTTTTTGGCTGTAAAGCAAATATTTAGTACAGTATAAAGATAAAGTATGCTGGATGTCTACATAGCATTTTTGTTTTATTATGTAAATATAATAGATAATTAAGTTACTATTATGACCCTTATGTAAATATAATAAAAATATAGGGAACATATGTCTGT
This sequence comes from Silurus lanzhouensis, assembly GCA_039877035.1. Classification (NCBI taxonomy): domain Eukaryota; kingdom Metazoa; phylum Chordata; class Actinopteri; order Siluriformes; family Siluridae; genus Silurus; species Silurus lanzhouensis. The sequence goes on from JBCEWE010001429.1 coordinate 5,166, forward strand.
AGGAAAAGAAAAATTTTTTTGGTTTTTCGTTTTTTTATGGTTTTTATTGGTCTATTAATTTGTTTATTTTGTGCAAACTGACAAAAAACTCAATCAATTTTGCCTTTTTTTTTTCTAAAAGTGAATAATAAAATGGAGGCATTTAAGGAACTAATTTACAAGCAATCTTTGAAAAAATAAATTTTTTTCGATCATGTTTTAATTGAAAAAGAAAAGTGCCCTGATGAAAACAAATTTCTTAAGATTGGACTTTTGCCCGCCACATGCACAACAACACTGCAATAGACAAATAAGCTGATGTAATCATTTAGAAATGTTGTAAGAATGGACACAGTGATGACGTCCTCCAATTCAGCCACAACTACACGACTCATATAAACACCATTCTACAAAAACAGTGTGTTTTAAGCAGCATAGGAAAATATTATATTTAGACCTGAGATGCAATTTTTGTTTGTTCAAATGCCTTATCTTTTTATTGCTATTCAACATTTGAAGCTAAATAAACTGTTGGAGTAAATTAATTTCATTTCTACTATCTAATGAGCATCAGCAATAAAACCTTTCAGATCAGATCAGAGCCACTGCGATTCTGCTCAGTCTTCTGCTGCTACATTGTTTAACGTAGACATCGCAAGAAAACTGGTGTAAGTCAGTACGTGCTGATGAAACAAGACTAGCTGATAACACTTTATATACCTAGACATGATAGATAATGCTTTATCATCATAATTTGGGGCATTTACGAGTTATTATATAATATAATTAATTGCCCTATGTACACAGGGACATAACACAAAGGTTTTTAGACTTCAAAGCGATGATGGATGATTTCTGTATTATGATGTACTATTAGTACTAGTGAAAATGATGTTTTGATTTCATTTTATTCATATAATTTCATTTGATTATATATCTATTTTAGTTACTTGCTGTATATGTTATCTATGTTATTCTTATATACAGTGAATGAGCACATAATAGCCACAAGTGACATTTTAACAGATGAATACTGGCTTGATAGCAAATAGAATATGTTAGATCTGCATGTATTTTAAATTGTTTTAGCTTTCGCTATCACAGCAAAGGGGATTTTTTGCTTTTCATAGCGAGTGGACTTCACACCATTCCATGCACCAACACCAATCCTTGCCAACAGCATGTTCTATTCTACAGATATGAGATAAGGGTCTCAAAGGTTAATGATACTACATGTCCTAGTTATTCATTTTGATAACTTCTTAGATTACTTGAACACTGCATTATATTCACCAGACTGAAAAAAACAAAACAAAACGAAACACACAAAAAACAAGCACAGTGGGCTCTTATGTAACTTCACACACTGCATAAAAACAGTCTTAGCCCCATGCAGGAAAGAAGTCTGTGTCATAAAAAAGCAGACTTGATAGGGCTAAAAGAAAAATCTGCACACGTTACAAAAAAGCTTTGATAGGTCAGAGGTGATGACCTGCAACGACGTCAGAACAACAGAGGGGGTTATATAGAGCCTCGCCGGCTGTCTGCTTAAAAGACTGCTTCTTTTCTTAACTACTGGAAGAGGACAGCACAGGTATATTGGGAACTTGGCTGCTTATCAACTATTTGTATTATTGTTTTATCAATATGGTGGTTGTTTATTTTCTTTAACAACATTTAATCCTTATCAAATTGTTCTTCTTATTATTGTTAGTTCAACAGTACAATTAATCAAAACAATATGTTGTTTTAAGAAATGCTAAATTACGTTTTGGCGACATCTAGGAAGCAGGTTATTCTTGCCAGTATGAATCAGAAATAGAGAATTTGAAACATTTATATCTTCTGCATCTGCAATCAAATGTTTTACTATTCAAAAAATTTGTACCAAGTAGTTAGTCATCAATATACTCATTATAGATAGTACACTATTATTGCACATACTTATATTTAATGTGTGTGGTTTATTTGAATTTCAAGCTGAGTCTTATTACTTGAGTGTCTGACTTCCAGTGTATTAAGTTATACAGTGTAATCAGTTTTTAATATCAGCTATGTGAAATTGTCTTCCAGTATATGCAAAATGAAATTTTGCACTTTGCTGTGCAATTTGGCCTGATCCTTCTTTATTATTTTTACACAGAAAAAAAAGCCAAAATGAAACTGTACCTGGCCGTTGCCACCTTGATGCTTGTGCTGCTTGCACACTCTGGTAAGAACCAAATTAATAGCTAGTTACTATATTTTTTTTATTTTAATTTTGGCTGGCTTTTGTTGAACTGTTGTACAATGTTGTGTGGTTTCCTTAATCAGAGGCAGTAGAGGAGCCCACAATAGAACAACATTTTGCCAATATTCAGGCAAAACTTAAGGAGTTTGGAGAGGATTTGACAGATAAGACCACAACCATCCTGAAGCAGATTGAGAATCATGAGATTACCATTAAGACTAAGTAAGATCAAGTAACAGACATAATCAAGTGGTTTTCCGTTGTTAAATCATTGGCATCTTTCATTGTTTTTAACCAAGCAGCATTGGTTAACAGTGATTTGTCCACTCTTTATTCTAATGTCTGACATGATGTCGTTTGTCTGCCCTCAGGAGCTGGATTGATGAGCAGATGGAGAAGGTTAAGCAGAAGTTCGCTGAAACCTTTAACAAGCAACAGTAAACCCTGTAGCCCCTGCCAGTGTGACGTCTAAGTCTCCAGTCCATGTTGTGTTTGACAGACACAACCTGTTACAACATCTCCAATATGATGATCTGTTCAGTGACGATCTGTGCAATTACTTTTTTATATAAATAAATACACACACAAACACAATACTCCAATGCTTTAAATGTCTGAAAATGGTCCAATAAATCCTGGAAACTGTCCAAACAATAAAAAGACTTTATCCAGTGTTTGACTCATGTTTGCACTTAATGACAATTTTTTATTTTTTTTTAATTGGTATTTAAAAAATTATACACCATAGTACATATACTACTGAAATTATATCATTAATGACATTTACGATTTCAATCTGAAATGAATAAAAAAGAAGACTAACAATTGAAAACTATAAGTTACACATTTAATTGAACCAGATGACGTGAACACTCGCATAAAGATTCTGATCAATGGACTTTTAGTAGAAACCTGTGACCACATAATCAAATATTGTTCCATGCCCTTTCATGGTACTGGGTCAGAAAATGACCCCTATCAGGTCACTTAAATTTATCAGGTTAAAGTCACTATTTGATCTCTGTTAATAATCAGCAATTCAGTGAAATCAGGATCAAATCAAGTTATTTGGGGGCAGAGATCTAATTGCACAATGTGTTGAATTTCTTTTAATCCAATAAGCTAATGCAAATAACACGTTATCTTCCTTTCTGTTCTAAAGGTGAAGGTCTCAATAGTCAGTTCTACTCACTAATCTGTTAATACATGTCTGTACCAACTCTCCTGATATTCTTCTTGTCAATATCACCATGGTATTGGTGTTCTTGCAGTTAAAAACAACCAATGCAAAGCTCAAACTAGTTCCTTGAAACCTAAAACATTGAAATAATGATATGGCCTGCTCAGAGTCCTGATCTCAACCCAAAAGAGAACCTCTGGAAAATCCTTGGTGACAAAGTTATGGCCAAGAAACCCACTACAGTCACCGAAATGTGGAGGAGACTAGAAGAAGAATGGACCAAAATCACACCAGAGCAGTGTGAGAGACTAGTGCTGTCCTGTGGCCACAGATGTGCTGAAGTCATTCAGATAAGAGGCCTGTACACTTCCTACTAATTGCTGACTGCTGTAACCTCCAGAAAATTTTGTTTTAATCATTTTCCATGCTAGAGTCATTGTTGTTCTCAAATTTTGATCAGTGTGTTACCAGTGTGGTATAGACAGGACAAAAACTCCTTCAACTGTTGAGCAGTGATGACATTACTTCAGAATTGTTCAATTGTTTATAAATTGTTCTCTAATTTTGATCGCTAGTAAAGAAAATAAGTATTTGAACACTTTCTTCTTCTTTTCTTTCTATTATTTGTATAGCGCTTTCAACAATGAACATTGTCTCAAAGCAGCTTTACACAGATAATGTGGCGATTAAAAGTAAATATGTTCTTTGTAAGTAAGTTTGTCCCTGATGAGCAACTGTGGCAAGGAAAAACTCCCCGAGATGGCATAAGGAAGAAACCTTGAGAGGAACCAGACTCAAGAGGGAACCCATCCTCATCTGGGTTGCACAAAATGTCCATTTGAAGCAGATATACAATGTTGCGGGGTACAGTGATGATGATCAGAAGCGAACTGTATTCCTGAGTCAGTGTAGCAGACTGTTGACATTAACTACAGTCCAATCCATCCTCAAAGCTTCTGTTCTTACTCCGGAATTTCATGGAACCACCCAAGGTGTTGATGAGAAACCATCCCAAGCCACACAGAGTGGCCTCCAGTCGAAGAGAACACTATCCAGAGGCAGGCCTGGACGAAGTGGGGAGAGGGGCAGGAACAGTAGTCACTGAAGCCTCAGGAGCATGTTTAACTCGACCGAGAGAGAGAGAGAGAGAGAGGAGAGAGAGAGAGAGAGAGAGAGAGAGAGAGAGAGAGAGAGAGAGAGAGAGGGTGACAGGAAGAGAAGAATATGGATTATTAAGTGTCCTTATTGTTGTATGAAAGTTAATGTCACTGTGCAGTTTGGACTCCGGCAAGACTCGCTATGGCAGCATAACTAAAAGGGAGAACCAGAAGGTAACACAAACATGAGGGATTTCTGGAATAAGAGACGACCCACCACACCACCGTCAACAAACCTGAGTGAACGTGTGAGAGTGAGGGGAGGACAGCATACAAATATCCCAGTTCACCAAACACTCTATATCCATGCTCCCTCCAGATCTGAGCCTTTACCCAAGAAAAAAATCTACTGATCAAAGGCTTGACTAAATAAATACGTTTTAAACCTCAACTTGAACACTGAGACTGTGTCTGAGTCCCGAACACTGGTTGGAAGGCTGTTCCATAACTGTGGGGCTTTATAAGAGAAAGATCTGCCCCCTGCTGTAGTCTTCATTATTTGAGGAACCAACAGATAGCCAGCAACTTTTGATCTAAGTAGGCGTGGAGCATCGTACTGGTACAGAAGTTCACTCAGATACTGCGGTGTGAGACCGTTAAGTGCTTTATACGTCAGTAGTAGTATTTTATAATCAATGCGAGATTTAATTGGGAGCCAGTGTAGACTGATTAAAACAGGAGTGATGTGGTCATATTTCCTAGATCTAGTGAGGACCCTTGCTGCTGCATTCTGAACTAACTGAAGCTTATTTATGCACTTATTTGCACACCCAGACAATAAAGCATTACAGTAGTCTAATCTAGAAGTAACAAAAGCATGAACTAGTTTTTCTGCATCCTGTAATGACATCATATTTCTAATTTTAGCAATATTTCTAAGGTGAAAGAAGGCAATCCTGGTGATATTATTCATGTGAGCCTCAAAGGGAAAGACTAGGGTCAATAATCACACCAAGGTCTTGACAGCCGTACATGCTGAAACAGAAACACCATCCAGAGATGCTACGTAATCAGAAAGTTTACTTCTAGCTGCATGTGGTCCTAGTAAAAGTACTTCCGTCTTATCTGAGTTGAACACCCTGCTATGTTGCAAGTTCTCCCACTTAGAAATCATGGAGGGGTCTGAAATTGTCATCATAGGTGCATGTCCACTGTGAGAGACATAATCTTAAAAAAAAATCCAGAAATCACAAAATATGATTTTTAAACTATTTATTTGTATGATACAGCTGCAAATAAGTATTTGAACACCTGTCTATCAGCTAGATTTCTGACCCTCAAAGACCTGTTAGTCTGCCTTTAAAATGTCCACCTCCACTACATTTATTATCCTAAATTAGATGCACCTGTTTGAGGTCGTTAGCTGCATAATTCAACTACTAACATGGCCAAGACCGAAGACACTAGAGACAAAATTGTACACCTCCACAAGGCTGGAAAGGGCTACGGGGAAATTGCCAAGCAGCTTGAAAAAAGGTACACTGTTGGAGCAATCATTAGAAAATGGAAGAAGCTAAACATGACTGTCAATCTCCCTCGGACTGGGGCTCCATGCAAGATCTCACCTCGTGGGGTCTCAATGTTCCTAAAAAAGGTGAAAAATCAGCCCAGAACTACACATGAGGAGCTGTTCAATGACCTGAAAAGAGCTGGGACCACTGTTTCCAAGGTTACTGTTGGTAATACACTAAGACGTCATGGTTTGAAATCATGCATGGCACGGAAGGTTCCCCTGCTTAAACCAGCACATGTCCAGGCACATCTTAAGTTTGCAAATGACCATTTCAATGATCCAGAGGAGTCATGGGAGAAAGTCATGTGGTCAGATGAGACCAAAATATAACTTTTGGGTCATAATTCCACTAAACGTGTTTGGAGGAAGAAGAATGATGAGTACCATCCTAAGAACACCATCCCTACTGTGAAGCATGGGGGTGGTAGCATCATGTTTTGGGGGTGTTTTTCTGCACATGGGACAGGGCGACTGCACTGTATTAAGGAGAGGATGACCGGGGCCATGTATTGCAAGATTTTGGGGAACAACCTCCTTCCCTCAGTTAGAGCATTGAAGATGGGTCGAGGCTGGGTCTTCCAACATGACAATGACCCGAAGCACACAGCCAGGATAACCAAGGAGTGGCTTTGTAAGAAGCATATCAAGGTTCTGGCATGGCCTAGCCAGTCTCCAGACCTAAACCCAATAGAGAATCTTTGGAGGGAGCTCAAACTCCGTGTTTCTCAGCGACAGGCCAGAAACCTGACTGATCTAGAGAAGATCTGTGTGGAGGAGTGGGCCAAAATCCCTCCTGCAGTGTGAGCAAACCTGGTGAAAAACTACAGGAAACGTTTGACCTCTGTATTTGCAAACAAAGGCTACTGTACCAAATATTAACATTGACTTTCTCAGGTGTTCAAATAGTTATTTGCAGCTGTATCATACAAATAAATAGTTAAAAAAATCATACATTGTTATTTCTGGATTTTTTTTTTTAGATTATGTCTCTCACAGTGGACATGCACCTACGATGACAATTTCAGACCCCTCCATGATTTCTAAGTGGGAGAACTTGCAAAATAGCAGGGTGTTCAAATACTTATTTTCCTCACTGTATATATATATATATATATATATATATATATATATATATATATATATATATATATATATATATATACAGTGGAACCTCGGAGCTCGCGAGGGTTAGGGACCAAGACCGGTCGCGAGTTCCGAATTTTCGCGACCTTTTGATACGCCCCTTCCAACCCAGTAAAAACCCAAAGAACACTATACGAAATCGATTTAAATGAGTAAATAACAATATTTCACTCCATACATAATAAAAATAGTTTTAAAGCATTATTTTGACCATTTTAATGAGATAAACCTTGATTAGAAATGTTAAAACTAGCGTTTTGAGCAGCTTGCGGTTGCTCATGAGCTGATCTGAATGAGAGTCGCCGGTCGGAATGAAAATCGCGAGCATGCGAGGCCGCGAGCTCCGAGGTTCCACTGTATATATAATATAATATATATTTATATTATAAAATATATATTATAATAAAATATATTATAATATATATTATAAATATATATTATAAAATGTATATATATTGTTCTCTAATTTTGATCGCCAGTGTATATATGTATATAATATATATATATATATATATATATATATATATATATATATATATATATATATATATATATATATATATATATACATATATACACACACACACACACACCGGCGATCAAAATTAGAGAACAATATATATACATTTTTACATATTTTTATATATTTTTTTTTTTTTTTACAGTCACTTTTAGAGTTAACTTTAGCTTTTCCAAGATCCCCTTTTCCAAGAATTATGTTTTGTTGTGAAATATATCTGCTTCAGGGTCTACCATTAAATTCATGGACCTCTATGCTGCTTGTTTACTCTAATTTTAAGCCAGTATTTTGATGTTTAATTAATATTGATTATTATTATTTATACAAATTTTTGCTGAAAGTAGATTCGAATTTATAATGAAACAATACTGTATTTAGTCAAGGTTTGGTTTTTCATGATGCTATCTTGCAAAAGTTTATTGCAGTTCTCCCCCCTGTGACCACAGCATAGATTTAGATATAAAGGACAACAGGGAAAATATTGTATACACCATAATATACATTTCTTAACTCCATTTCAGCTTTTTATTCCTAAACCTACTGCTCAAGAGACTAAACTCACAGGAATACATTAAAGAACTCTTATTTACAGTGCATCTGGAAAGCAATCACAGCGCTTCACCTTTTTTCCACTTTGTGTTATGTTACAGCCTTATTCCGAAATAAATTTAATTCATTATTTCCTCAAAATTCTACAAATAATAATCCATAATGACAACATGAAAAAAGTTGTTTGAAATCTTTGCAAATGTATAAAAAAATAAATAAATTAATAATAATAAATAAATACAATTCACATGAAAATAAGTACACACAGTCTTTGTCATGACACTCAAATTAAGCTCAGGTGCATCCTGTTTCCACTGATCATCCTTGAGATGTTTCGACAAACTGAGATAGGCTAGGCCACTTTCCCTTATGTCTTCTCATTGCTGCTTATTTTTAGGCAGCACACCAATGACCCAAAGCATAAATTAAAAATAAAGGAATGGCTTAACTAAAAGATCATTGTTTTAAATTACTTTTTATTGGCCCAGACCTGAATTTACAAAAAAAGAAATCTATAGGGTGACCTTAATTTTTTGTAAGGAATATCAGGCAAATATTGACAAGGTGTGCCATATTGGTGTAATAAAATCAAAAAGAGTGCTTTAACAAAGTTTAATTGTAGGGGTGTGCACACTTACCTAAGACTGGCCGCGAGGGCCCCAATGTTTCTTTACCTTTTGAAAGACTGCAAGGCAAAAGGTGCATGGGCACATCTACAATGCTGGTGGCTTTGCAGATACAACATGTGGTGTCAGTATGCACACAAAAGTCTTTATCTTCAGCACCAGATGGCCAAAAGTTGGACAGTTACTTGAGACCATGTGTTCTTAGTCTACCATCTAAAATGGTGAAAATCAATTGGGCTGAACAAAATATGCTGCAACTGTAAACCCTATCATGGTAAACAAGAATTTTTAAACAATAAGTAATCCATTTGTCTGAATGTTAATACAAAGCAGCATGATTACACCACCCGATTGCTACTAACTGAAGGACACCTGAAAAAGTTAAAAAGTATGTCACCATAAAAACATCGATATACACTCTGCCAGATTGCTGACCAGTCAGTCAAGAAATTAGTTGGAGAGCCACAGGAGTCTTCTATCATAACTTGTTACGGTATTTACTTGTATTTACTTACTATTTTAATGAACTAAATGAACTACATGTTAATTGTTTCAACTGGCATGGTCTTTCTATCACAGATGTCCAAGTTTGTGCTGCTTGCTGTGGCCATGGTACTACAAGGTTTGTGGCTTGTTTACTTCATGCATATTTGTAAAAGAAAATAGGAAGAAAATAAAAAAAAAAAGAAAAGAAAAGAATAGAAAACAAAACAAAACAAAAGAAAATTAAAGAAAGGGAAAAAAAAGAAAAGCCATTTTAAAATGTATTGTATTGTCATAGTGTACCTGACCATGGCAGAAGATCCATCTGAATCCCAAGGAATTCTAGAAAGGGCCAAAGAAACATACGGGTATGAACTGAGCACTTTCAGAACAGTCCACAGCTGATTAAATAATGCAATGTACTGACTAATTTACCAAAAACAAAAGACATTATAGTATTCCAGCTATGAAAAAGTGTTTGTATATGTGATTGGTTTTACTTGCAGTGAACTGAGGACTAAGGTTGTGGATGTTGGAAGTACCGCATATGATTTCATTCAAATGTACTATGAAGATCAGGTGAAGCCCGTGACCGACCCGTACGTTGAGTGGGCTAAAGAGAAAGCAAGCGCTGTTTGGGAGAGAATCAAGAATCGAGTGTCCGCTGATGAGTCGAAATAAAGGGACAAAATATTTGCAACACAGCAAGAATAAATAATGCCTTATGGATATGTGTAATCAATGGTTTGTTTCATACTGTGTGAAGTAAAAACGCAAGCTGCAAGCACATAGCTAATTCATTATCCATGAATAATGAAATGAGATCTTCTATTCAAATAAAATATGCATTTGTACATCTTATGTTTTACCTTTGTGCTGTAATGTCACCACCTTTTTCTGCAGTATGATGCAAATAAAAAAGTTAGCTCAATGGAATATTGCCTACTTGCCATATTTTCTCTCCTAATTTGTATATCACTAAAGCATCATTCATGACTGATTTATTAGATATTCTCCTAACACGATCTTTAGTGGTGCATGCGCATATATCTACATGTACTTTGTGTGTATGTGTGCATATGAAGGCTAGACAATAATCTCACATTTCAGATTGTGATGAAAAATTATGAGGGGAAATGGAAAAAAATTATTTCAAAAACCCAATAATTGCAGAATCAAAGGGTTTAGACAGTAAAGACAAGATAGAGACACGTGCATGTTTCAAAGGGGAAAGTTCATGAGGTTTGACCCACTCGCATTTGGAAATCTTTCCACCTTTGTACAGCCATCAAATAGATATAGATATATATACAACTCATTATGTACACAAAAAGGGACATGGGACAAGATTATTGATTTTGGAAAATGTGTAGACTGTGGACAAGGCAATATCCCTAAATTTCTAATCCTATTTCTAATCTGAACCTTGCATGCACACTCAGCGAAAAAGTTGAGACAAATTTTAGATCAGACCTTGCAAAAAAAAGAATCCTTAGTACAGTTCTCAGAAATGCTTAACATGTTCTTGCCTAAATACACTATCAAACAAGGAAAAACAAGTTACCTTTAATGAAGGTACATTAGCAAAGAATGGCCTACAAAATTCACACAGCAATAAGAATATATGTTATTTGGCATAAATATTTGGTCAAACACTTATTACCATCTTTACCATCTTTATTATCTTATTACCATATTAAATGTGCAGTGCATAAGCACTATCATATATTAAGTAGGTAAAGTAAACACAATATTTAAGCTCAAGAAGACCAACTTTATTCATGAAAAAATGCAAACAATGGGAAAAAAAAGAAAAGAGCTTTTTAAGACGCAGTGCAATAACAAAATATTCCTTTGCAAAGTGTTAGATTAGATTCAGGTCATAGGTCAGTGACTGCACAGACATGAACACCTCCACAGTGACTGTGGACTTTGGGTGAACAAACGAATGTGAGGATGCAAGTATCTGGAACAGTGGGTTCACCTATGTGGGTGGGTGTTTGTGTTTGATAAGTGAACAGGTGATTGTGAATGGGTGAAAGAGCAAGCTAGGCAAAATTTGAATAACCACTTGTGTGCCCGTGTGTGTGTGTGTGTGTGTGTGTGTGTGTGTGTGTGTGTGTGTGTGTGTGTGTGTGTGTGTGTGTTTGTGTGATGACGTTGGTCCGGTCACAGGGTCAGGGCTTAAATATAGGGCTTAAATGCAGACCGTATGTGCAGACTCAGGTGGTGCAGTGGTCTTCAGTCTAGCTGCTCTTTGAGTTTCATCTCGTCAGGAATCCCTACTGTCACAAGGTAATGTACATCAAATTCAGTTCACATTGCTGTCTTCGACAGATTCATATTATTGTTGCAGGAGGTGCAGTTTTAGACTCTAATCTCTTACATATGGTTAACTACAAGGGCTTGATGTAATCAAGTAGATGTGACTACATAGGGTTATGGTTAGATGCATATTACATATTATTACATATATGCATACATTCATATTACATATTATTATCCGCAAACTTATTATTAGACTACAAGTAGCAGTATTAATTAGTTGGACAATTTAGGAGAATCTGCAACTGGCAAATTGGTATTTGGTGAGGGTACACACAGTATGTAAATTGCAATATGGCAGATTGTCTTAAATGTTTACTTATGTGTGTTTCTCTTTTCTTTTTTTAGATGAAATTGGCATTAGCTCTCATTGTTGCACTCCAGGGTAAGAAAAGTGCATGTGAACAAATGCTTTAGTAAATACCATTTTAAAAAAACACCCACTTGATAGAAAATAACAAAACGAACAACTGAAATCATTATTGAGTTATAAAAATGGCAAGTGATGCAAGCAAAAAAAATCATAAAAATGCTACATATCTTTACACATTTTCTTTTTTTTCTCCTCTTTAGTGTCGCTGTGCCTGTGCGAAATTCCAGAACCCGATCAGGAGCTCGTGGAAAAGTATGACGGTTTAAAAACAGTGTTCCTCAAGAGGCTTGCTAATGCCTATGCGAATGCCCATACCACCCTTGAGAAACTGGCTGAAGGTACAATCACAGGCGAGAAGGTGAAGGAACTCGCAAAGGATGCCAATGAAAATGAGAGGCTGCAAGCCATTTCTAAGCTGGCCGTGTGAGTATCTGACAATACTACACAAGTCCCATGTTCTCTCTGAAATACCAACAAACCTGAGCACTGTAAATTTCTCTTTCAAAATCCTGCTGCCTCGTTGTTTTATTCCTCAACATTTTAATGCAATTCATTATAGTATTCTTTTTTATTTTTATTTTTCACTTTGTTCTAAAATCATAAATATCCTATGATAAAAATGCAGAACCTTAAATATTACTCCAACATGTTTTTAAAGTGTTTAGAGGTGAACAAACTGTTTTGTGCGTGTGTGTGTGGTGTGTGTGTGTGTGTGTGTGTGTGTGTGTGTGTGTGTGTGTGTGTGTGTGTGTGTGTGTGTGTGTGGTAAATTCAGTGCTGTGTTTGAGGAGGTGCAGCCTGCCATAGATAGGGCACGTAAAGCTGCTCTTGGCATCTACGGAGAATTCCTGCGTCCCTACTTCGGCATTTACCTGGACACTGCCATCAACAACATCAACCCGTGCTGGACACATGGCTGCCTGCTGAAAGCCATTAAAACCAAGGCCACATGACCTCCACCCACTTCCCCTGCACCTCTGCCTGTGCTGCCTGGGATGCTTTAGCTTTAGCTATTGATTTCTAAATTTCAGCCAAAATTTCATAGATGTGCAATGTTCCATGGCTTTACCAGATACAGCAGAAAAATAACAATGTGATCAGTAGTCATGTGCAGGTATAGATCATAGGTGTGTACTGTATATAACTGTATATTATGATGCTCTCCTGTACATGCATACACAGGCCAACATTTGTGCAGCATTAATAAAGAATAAAAACAACCATGTGACTGGTTGAGTATGATAATGTGAATATTTTTGGGCCTGAACAGAGTAAGATGTCATTTTCAACATGTCGAAGCTGAATACGTTAAATATCTCTCAAGCACATTCAAGTTGCGTTGCATAGTCATGTGTGTCTTGTACAACAAGGAATGTTGATTGCTTTAAATCACACCCACACCCGGCACTAAATACCTTGGGATAATTTAGCTCAAGACTAGACTATTAGACTATAAATGTAAATATAGACAATGTATTTTATGTAAAATCCAGAAAATGCTGCAGTCAAGCTGCAGTCATGATTTCCATCCATGCGCTGCACATCATAACATTTTCTCTGCTCTAATACTTTGTAATACCTTGTAGTTAATAATCGATTCATGTAAATTAGCTAATTGGTGCAACAGAGCAGGAAAAACTAACAATGCAGCAAAAAGTGGCTCTGAAGAACCATGTTTTAAATCTAGTGATCTATATTACCAAGCTTGAAAGCCATAAAATAAATGAATGAATGAATAAATGAATGATTAAATAGATAATACATTAACAAATTATTCAAACCTCTCCACTTTTTCAGGAGACTAAATGTGCATGACATCTTTACTTGGCTTAATGAAAATTCAGTGAACTGCTTGTTTTAAATGTGAGATTCCAAATCTATACTAAATGCCAAATCAACAAAATAGAAACAAAACCTGATTACATGTTAATATTTTATACCGAACTACAATTTGTGTTGTTTTAGGACTTTTTATTTAGTTCACTTAACAATTTTACCATTATCAGAAAGCTGACTAAATTTGAATGATCATTTAAATAACACTGCATGACTCTGACATGTTTTTGGGAGAGCATGGCACAGAGGTTCTACACAGACAGTAACACAGACTCAGGACTGAACCTGAGGAAGAATTACTAACCACTTTACCACCACACACTAAGATCGTCTCTAGGTTACATATGTAACCCTGGTTCCCCGAGGGAATGGGACGCTGGGTCAACAACGCTTTGAAAATGCCACCACGTTTTGAACCACGTGTATAATCTGTCCAATGAAAGGGCATGACGTCCCCGGCAGGGTAAGGTAGCAACCCGGAAGCTACAAAAAACATGTTGTGGAGACGGCACTAGCATCGGAGAGGGAAGGAAGCACTCACAGGGATGCAAGAAGTGTTGCACCGACAGGCAGTGTCTTGTTCCCTCAGGAACTAGGGATACAAATGCAATTTAGAGATGGTCCCCTTCAGGAACTTGAGCTGCATCAACAATGATTTGGGAACAAAAGTACAACACCCGTAGACAAATCCCTGCTAGTGTGGATGGGTACAGCTAATTTGAAGGATTGAGAGGCCAGGAGTGGCACTAAGGTATGACCGGATGAACGTCAGAGGGGTGGACCAACCCACAGTGTTGCAAATGTCCTGGACAGAAACCCCAGATGAAAAGCCACAGTTCAGGTTGAGTGAGCCCTGATCCCAAAAAGAGAGGGAAGACCAGTTGACTCATTAAAAGAGGAGATAGCATCCACGATCCACCTGCTGAAAGTGGTGTCCAGTCTGAGAGAGCTGGTGAGTAAGGGAAACCAAAGGGGACTGTGCAAGGTCTCTCGAGTCGCAACCCACATAGCAATTTTTCTCTGGCCCAGCTCCGGCCCACACAACTAGCTTTTGCTTGGCCCACATACCGCAATGAATTACTGTCCTAGTGTGGACCAGGTCTGGATTCCAGACAAGGCCACACATGGGCCATAACTGGCCTAAGTCTCAGCCAAGTTAAATACCCATAACTGGTCCTAAATGACATCTGGCCCATGTCTTGTGAGCCGCCTTAAAATCTGTACCACCTCTGCCAAACTGGGCCATGTTTGGCCCACATGCTGTATGCCAGTGCCGGATGAATGCCAGCTGTGCCAGATGAATGCCAAATCTGGGCCAAATTGTTTGCTGATGGGAAGTAGGTCCTTGTGCTCTGTAAAACTTTCTACATATTTGCTCCACCACTTCTGGGTGGAGCTTCCATTCCCTGGGAATGAGCATCTGCTCCCTGGTTTAGGTGCCCTGGGATGTATACTGCCTAGAGCAGCTTCCCTTGGGCCCACAGAAGGATCTGTGTAAAGCTTGTAAAGGAGGGAGCATGCAGACCCCCCTGATGGTTGATGTAAGAGACCACGGATGTGTTGTCCATCCGACTAAACTCGAACTGAATTTTGTAACTGGAAGAGACCCAAACTAAATCTTGTAGCCTCTGTCTACGGTGCACAGGACCAATCAAGACATGATTGGCAGAGCAACCCCGTAAGAGTAGCAAGAGAGGAATCGCTGGAAGGCTGCTGACTGCCTTTTGGCAGCATCACTTAACAGGCCAGTTGGCACGATAGGGGTTTTCAGCAAAAAAGCTTTGTGCCTGTCACTGAGATCAGAGAGTGTTAATCACAAGTCCCTCTCGACGGCCACCAGGGCTGTCATAGACCGGCCAATAGCCCTAGAAGTCTCTAGGATGTCATTGTTCTTAGTTTCTTTTCGTTCGTCCAGCTCCTTAAGCAAGTCAGCCTGATATGCCTGCAAGACCACCACGGTGTGCAGGCAGCCACCAACCTGACCCGCCGCCATGTATGCTTTGCCCACCAAAGCCGAGGAGGTCCGAAGGGGCTTGGTAGGCAACAAAATATTTATATCAATATTTAACACAGACATCTTTTCATTTAAATATTTTCTTCTGGCTTGTAGGGTGATCTACACTTCTTCCAAGCAAAAGGGAAAATCATCGCTAGAAATCTTTCAATTGATTAGGCTTGACTTTTTTTGACAGTGTAAATTTCATTCAATGTAAAATATTACTGTTTATGTACTCACACAAACAGATGTAAATCTAGAGATTGAAATATATACAGTGGATTTCCTTTTAAATTGACAGCAAATATTCCTTAGTGTGAGGAATGCAAAATGTTTATTTACATGTTATTTATGTATTTACATGTCTTGATTTGGAGTACATTTAAATAAATTACTTAAATAAACTACATATTGAGTTGAATCAGGGTGCATATTTTTACAGGGTGCGCTTCAAATTTTGTATATTCAATTATATTAAAATAATAGTCAAATGTCACCCAAATATTTTTTGTTTGTTTTTAATTCTATTTTATATGACCTATATTATGTTTGGGTCCTTCCTGTTTTTCTTCAAAACTTTGGTATACTACACTGAAAGCACAAAAGACAGAGCAATGTAGATAGGTCTCTCATCAACTACAGATGAGAATAATTACATGTTACCTGCCAGTTCGACCGCTTTTTCTCCACCCCAGCTGATGCTCAGTACACCCCCACTGCCACAATTGGTTATTGCCAATTCCCACCCACTGGTTCGCTCACCCCATCATACTACAACAACCAACCAAGGAGTGTGAGGCCACCAAGACAGGTGGAGCTGACCAACCACATCCTGCTGAACACATCTTTTGTATATATCACCTCACAACACCTGACTGTTTAGTTGAAATGTTATTGACACTTGGCCATGCTAAAAGTAGGTTTATTGAATGGAAAAATGATCATATTTATTCTGTAACAAAGTGCAGGATGAGCTTGTAGTCAATTTTAAATATATAAAGTATTTGTATAATGACATGTTACATACTCTTAATGCAAACTCTAAGAGTAATAAAAGTAATTATTGTTTTGGGAAAGAATGCAATTAATAAATTTGCATTCATATAAAATGGAATAATAATTCTCCCACATATACATATCTTTTTAATTTATGTTTGGGTGACATTTGCCAGCACATATTAATCAAACTTGTTCCACTTTTAGATGTGTAAGAGTCTGATGTAAACTGGGATATTAACTCATTCTTCACTACTTCATATGTTACTTTTACTTACTGTTACATTACTATAATGGATTGAGTTTTTCTGATATGAGATTTGGGTGTATCCACATATAGACCTATTATCTATCTATCTATCTATCTATCTATCTATCTATCTATCTATCTATCTATATTAGGGCTGTCAAAAAAAAAAAAACTTCTAAAAATTATTTTAATGGCATAAATTTTTATTAACGCCCGATTAACGCTGCACACATTTCTTGACTAATTTTAAAATAAATAATAAATAAATAAATGAATGAATGAATATAAAAGGGGCAAAGTAAAACCTTCACCACAACGCATTTATTCACTATGTCCTTTCTTTACTCAGATACAAAAAAGAAAAAATAATAAACTACAGTGAAATTAATTTTTGATTACTAAACATTTGTTTTGTTCAAATTTGTCTCAAATCAAGCATTAAAAACTGCCACGATTCTCTTCTTTTTTGTCTTCTTTTTTCTTTTTCATTTCTTCATGGCAGTTTGAATTCTTAAGTAGTGCATTACCGCCATCTACTGTGGTAATGATCAGAGACGTATATCCCCATTCCCAAACCAAAAAAAAAACGCCATGTGCACACATCCAGCAATTAAAACCGTCCGTGTGGAAACATAGCAAAAGTTCAGTTCGGGGTCCAGATGATTTACATAATTTAAAACAACATAATTCATTCAAAACAATTTACAAGAATATTTTTTTCATGCTCTATGCTGAGTATGGTTTCACTAATTATAAAAATACATTTGCAAAAAAAAGCATCCATATTCGTCTATGTCCATGTTGATAAGAGTATTAAAAACTTGAAAAGTATTAATTTTAAGTAAGATAAAAATGTGCGATTGAATTGCGATTAATCATGAATTAATTTAAAAAAAGTTGGGAATACATTTCCCTTTTAAAAAACTTCAGTAGTAGAATAAAACGTCATTCATTAAGCTGTGTTTAGCTTCCTGTATCCTTTCTAAACCATCTCTTTGTGTGTGTCACTCCTCTCAGCTCATAAACATACTATCTCACTTCACAAATACAGTGCCCTCCACAATTATTGGCACCCCTGTTTAAGACGTGGTCGTGGACTTCTAAAAATTCTCCTTTTTTCTAAAACAACATAGAACCCAAATGCAAAAAAAGAGAAAAATCCAACCTTTCATTTAAGTACATTACTTTGGTGGTAAAAAAAAAATCATACATTTAGAAAAAAAAAAAATACTTGAAATCATGTGTCCCACAATTATTGGCACCCCTAACAATTCCTCTGAAAAATTTAATTGTTTTTTTGTTTTTTTATATATTTTTCTGTAGTTGCTAAGGTTGGTCAGGGTATCTAGGGACTTTTAATTAGTAATTCATGATTTCCTGTTTCCCTGGGGTATAAATATGATGTGACACAGAGGCCTAATTCTCTTACCCATTTGTCAACATGGCAAAGACAAGAGAACACACATTCAAGTAAGACAGATGTGTGTCGACCTTCATAAGTCAGGCAATGGCTACAAGAAAATAGCCACTCGCCTTAACTTGCCGGTATCTACAGTCAGAGGAATCATTAAGAAGTTTAAAACAACTGGAACAGTGACAAACAAGGCTGGAAGAGGTCCCAAGTTTATCTTGCCACAACGCACAGTGAGGAGGATGGTAAGAGAAGTAGAAAAATTTCCCAAGCTCACCGTCACAGAATTGCATCAAAGAGTGCATCTTGGGTCACGAGTCTCCAAAACAACCATCAGACGTCTCTACATGCCAACAAGCTGTTGGAGGCATGCAAGGAAAAAGCCTTTTCTCACTAACACTCACAACGTAAACGTCTGGAGTTTGCTAAGCGTACTGGGACTTCAACTGGATCGTGTGCTTTGTCAGATGAGACTAAGATTGAGCTTTTTGGCAACAAACACTCTAAGTGGGTCTGGCGTAAAACAAAAGATGAGTATGCGAAAAGCACCTCATGCCCACCGTGAAGTATGGTGGAGGATCTGTGATGCTGTGGGCTTGTTTCTCTTCCAAAGGCCCTGGGAACTTTGTTAGGGTGCATGGCATTATGAACGCTTTGAAGTACCAGGATATTTTAAATAAAAACCTGATGGCCTCTGCCAGAAAGCTGAAGATGGGTCGTCATTGGGTCTTTCAGCAGAATAATGATCCAAAACATGTGGCAAAATCTACACAAAAGTGGTTCAGCAGTCACAAACTCAAGGTCCTCCCATGGCCATCTCAGTCCCCAGACCTCAACCCAATCGAAAACCTGTGGGGCGAGCTAAAGAGAAGAGTGCATAAGAGAGGACCCTGGACACTGGATGATCTAGAAAGATTGTGCAAAGAAGAATGGTCAAAAATCCCTCTCTGTGTTCTCCAATCTTGTGAAATGTTATAGGAGGAGATTAAGTGCTGTCTTGTTGGCAAAAGGAGGTTGTACAAAGTATTAACATCAGGGGTGCCAATAATTGTGGCACACATGATTTCAAGTTTTTTTTTTTTTCTAAATGTGTGATTTTTTTACCACCAAAGTAATGTACTTAAATTAAAGTTGGATTTTTCTCTTTTTTTGCATTTGGGTTCTATGTTGTTTAAAAAAAAAAGGAGAATTTTTTTGAAGTCCACGACCACATCTTAAACAGGGGTGCCAATAATTGTGGAGGGCACGGTATCCCTGACTTGAAGATTCTTCTTCTTCTTCTTCTTCTTTCGGCTGCTCCCATTAGGGTCGCCACAGCGGGTCATCCGTCTCCATACCACCCTGTCCTCTACATCTGCCTCTTTTACACCAACTACCTGCATGTCTTCCCTCACACATCCATGAACCTCCTTCTTGGCCTTTCTCTTTTCCTCCTACCTGGTGGATCCATCCTCAGCATTCTTCTACCAATATAATTCATGTCCCTCCTCTGCACATGTCCAAACCATCTCAATCTCGCCTCCCTCACCTTGTCACCAAAACATCCTACATGCGCTGTCCCTCTAATAACTCATTTCTAATCTTATCCATCCTCGTCACTCCCAACGAAAACCTCAACATCTTCAGCTCTGCTACCTCCAGCTCCACCTCCTGTCTTTTACTCAATGCCACTGTCTCTAAACCATACAACATCGCAGGTCTCACCACGTCCTATAAACTTTTCCTTTCAATTTTGCAGATACCCTACTATCACAAATCACTCCTGTCACTCTTCTCCACCCACTCCACCCTGCCTGCACTCTTTTCTTCACTTCTCTAACACACTCTCCATTACTTTGCACTGTTGACCCCAGGTACCTGAATTCCTCCACCTTCTGAAGCTCTTCTCCCTGCAACCGCACCACTCCACTGCCCTCCCTCTCATTCACACACATGTATTCTGTCTTACTCCTACTGAGTTTCATTCCCCTTCTCTCCAGCGCATATCTCACCTCTCCAGGCTCTTCTCAACCTGCTCCCTACTCTCACAACAAATCACAATATCATCCGCAAACATCATAGTCCAGGGAGACTCTGTCTGACCTCGTCCGTCAACCTGTCCATCACACTGCAAACAGGAAAGGGCTCAGGGCCGATCCTTGATGCAGTCCAACCTTCACTCTAAACCAGTCTGTCGTACCTACTGCACACTTCACTGCCGTCACACTGTCCTCATACATGTCCTGCACCACCCTCACATACTTCTCTGACACACCTGACTTTCTCATACAATACACAACTCCTCTCTTGGCACCCTGTCGTACGCCTTCTCTAAATCCACAAATACACAATGCAATTCCTTCTGTCCTTCTCTATACTTCTCCATCAACATTCTCAAAGCAAATAAGGCATCTGTGGTGCTCTTCCTCGGCATGAAACCATACTGTTGCTCACAGATGGTCACCTCTTCTCTCAGCCTGGCTTCCACTACTCTTTCCCATAACTTCATGGTGTGACTGATCAACTTAATACCCCTGTAGTTACTGCAGGTCTGCACATCTCCTTTATGCTTAAAGATCGGTACCAGCACACTTCTTCTCCATTCCTCAGGCATCTTCTCACCTTCCAAAATCCTGTTAAACAATCTGTCAAAAACTCCACTGCCATCTCTCCTAAACATCTCCACGCTTCTACCGGTATGTCATCTGGTCCAACCGACTTTCCACTCTTCATCCTCTTAATCGCTGCTCTTACTTCCTCCTTACTAATCCTATTACATCTGCTTCACCAACTCCACATCATCCAACCTCTCTCTCTGATTTTTCTCATTCATCAGCTGCTCAAAATACTCCCTCCACTTCTAACACACTCCCTCACTAGTCAACACATTTCCCTCTCCATCCTTTACTGCTCTAACTTGCAGTACATCCTTTCCAGCTCGGTCCCTCTGCCTGGCCAATCTGTATAAATCCTTTTCTCCTTCCTTAGTGTCCAACCTCTCATACAGCTCCTCATATGCCTTTTCCTTGGCTTTCGCCACATCCCTCTTAACCTGCTGCCGCATCTCCTTGTACTCCTGCCTACTTTTCTCATCACTCTGTCTATCCACTTCTGTTTTGCCAACCTCTTTCTCCTTATGCTCTCCTGCACTTCCTCATTCCACACCACATCTCCTTGTCTTCCTTTCTATTTCAGATGTCACACCAAGTACTTTCTAGCTGCCTCCCTCATCACTCCTGCAGTAGTTGCCAATCATCCAACACCTCCTTAACACCCACTGAGCCTCTCTCTGACCTCTTCCCTGAACCTCACACTACACTCTTCCTCCTTCATTTCCACCATCTTATTCTTCTTTCAGTCCTCACTCTCTTCCTCTTCTTCTTCGCCTCCAAAAACCATCCTACAGACCACCATCCTATGCTGTCTAGCTACACTGTCCCCTGCCAACACCTTACAGTCGCCAATCTCCTTCTGGTTGCATCTCCTGCCATAGCACATATCCACCTGTGTGCACCTTCCTCCACTCTTTTACGTCACCCTATGATCCTACTCTTAAAATAAGTGTTCACCACTGCCATTTCCATCCTTTTAGCAAAATCTACCACCATCTGCCCTTCCACATTCCTCTCCTTAAAACCATACCTACATCACCTCCTCGTCACCTGTTCCCTTCACCTACATGCCATTAAAGTCCGCCCAATCACCAACCGTTCTTTCCTAGGTACACCATCTACCACTTCATCTAATTCACTCCAGAATCTTTCCTTCTCCTCATCTCACAGCCAACTTGTGGAGCATAGGCACTGATGACATTTATCATCATCCTTCAACTTCCACCTTCATGATCATCACCCTATCAGAAACTCTCTTCACCTCCACTACACTCTTACTGTACTCTTCCTTCAGAATCACCCCTACACCATTTCTCTTTCCATCCACACCATGATAAAACAGTTTAAATCCACCTCCAATGTTCCTGGCCTTACTCCCTTTCCACTTGGTCTCCTGAACACACAGCATATCTACCTTTCTCCTCTCCATCATATCAGCTACTTCTTCCTTTACCCTCATAGTACCAACATTTAAAGTACCAACCCTAACCTCCACTCTCTACACTGCTCCTTTCCCTGCCGTCTCTGTAGACGTCTTCCTCCTCTCTTTTCCTCCTTCGGCCAACAGTAGCCCAATTTCACCGGTACCCTGTCGGCAACGATACCTGTGGCGGTCGTTGTTAACCGGGCATCGACCGAAATTCTCATTTGTGATCCGCATATTTGATTTGGCACATGTTTACGCTGGATGCCCTTCCTACGCAACCCTCCCCATTTACCCGGCTTGGGACCGGCACTAAGAATGCACATGGCTTGTGCTCCTAATGGCTGGTTTGAAGATTGGTGATCTAAAAGCGCCACTTCAAAGTATTGACAGTGAAGCAATTGTTTTGTTCATGCCATCTAAAGTTAAAGAAGATATTGAAAAAATGTGTAGAAAAGATGTATAAATAATCAAAAAAACATCAGCAAACATTACATTAGGAAAAATATAAAATCCATTAACCCAAAATGTCCACATATGCAAAACTATACTTAGTAATTTCAGGTACACTAGTTGTTACATCACAAGTTCTAAATGAAAG
>JBCEWE010001441.1:0-56594 GCA_039877035.1 Silurus lanzhouensis
TTTTCACAGAGAGTTTTACAAAATAAACCACAAAAAGGGACACATATTTGTATAAAGAATAAGTATAATGTTATTTGAATGCATTTTACCACAAAATGGTGGTAGCTTTAATTTAGATGAGGCATATGACCCGTTAGCTAGTTAGCATCTGAAAGCTAACAGCTGGAGCTATCACCAATCATAATTCAAATACCAACAAAAACGGAAATTGTATATGTCATTTTAATGTTTTCAAGAAATTATACAGCAAGCAAAGATCACATAAATGAATATAAAGAGCCTACAAGGATCTTATAAAGACTTACGACTCAAAATCTGAATTTAAAGTAAAAGTCAATAAATAATATTCATATAATTCAATTCAATTCAATTCATTTTTATTTGTATAGCGCTTTTAACAATGAACATTGTCTCAAAGCAGCTTTACACAGATAATGTGGTGATTAGACGTAAATATGTTAAGAATCTTAAGAAACCTTAAGAGGAACCAGACTCAAGAGGGAACCCATCCTCATCTGGGTTGCACCAAATGTCCATTTGAAGCAGATATACAAAGTTGCGGGGTACAGTGATGACGATCAGAAGCAAACTGCACTCCCGAGTCAGTGCAGCAGACCGCCGACACCAACTACAGTCCAATCCATCCTCAAAGCACCCGTTCTACTCCGGAATTACATGGAACCACCCAAGGTGTTGATGAGATACCGTCCCAAGCTGCACAGAAGTGTGAAGATCCACGGAGGGGAGAGGGCAGGAACAGTGGTCACTGGAACCTCAGGAGCATGTTTAACTCGACCGAGAGAGAGAGAGAGAGAGAGAGAGAGAGAGAGAGAGAGAGAGAGAGAGAGAGGAGAGAAGGATATGGATTATTAAGTGTAACTATTGGTGTATGAAAGTTAATGTCACTGTGCAGTTTGGACTCCGGCAGGACTCGCTATGGCAGCATAACTAAAAGGGAGAACCAGAAGGTAACACAGACATGAGGGATCTCTGGGATAAGAGACGACCCACCACACCACCGTCAACAAACCAGAGTGAACGTTTGAATGTGAGGGGACGACAGCATACAAATATACCAGTTCACCAAACACTCTATATCCATGCTCCCTCCAGATCTGAGCCTTTACCTAACAAAAATCTACTGATAAAAGGCTTGACTAAATAAATACGTTTTCAACCTCGACTTGAACACTGAGACTGTGTCTGAGTCCAACACTGGTTGGAAGGCTGTTCCATATCTGTGGGGCTTTATAAGAGAAAGATCTGCCCCCTGCTGTAGTCTTCATTATTTGAGGAACCAACAGATAGCCAGCAACTTTTGATCTTAGTAGGCGTGGAGGATCATACTGGTACAGAAGTTCACTCAGATACTGCAGTACGAGACCGTTAAGTGCTTTATACGTCAGTAGTAATATTTTATAATCAATGCGAGATTTGATTGGGAGCCAGTGTAGACTGATTAAAACAGGGGTGATGTGGTCATATTTCCTAGATCTAGTGAGAGAGAGAGAGAGAGAGAGAGAGAGAGAGAGAGAGAGAGAGAGAGAGGTAACATACAGCACGTTTTTGTAAAGTAAGTGACTAAAAACCCCAAAAGAATTTTCCTGCCACTTTATATAAGTTATTATAGAAAAAGCATCAATTAAATGCAGAGAAGCCCCTTTTTTAATTACACCGTTTTTTGGTCCTGTGTATTTGGGTGTGTTTTAATTTAAGAGCATGTTGTATTTAATAACCTTTGCATGTTTTTAAATGCTTTTCCTTTTCATGTTTTCTCCATGAAGCGTTTACTAAGAGCTTACGAGCACATGGGCTTTGTTTTGCAACTGATCCTGAAGCAGAACAAGATCACATTCGAGCGCGTTCCCTCAGCCCTCACCAAGTGCCTTAGATCAGCTTCCTCCATCATCACATAAAGCCTGAAAATGTGATCTCTTTATAAATATTTTTTATAGATTACATTTATAACATTGTATATTTTTGTACATAAATAAAATACACAGTAGATCTGCACAGCGTTACTCGTTGTCTCTAATAGTTTATACAGTGGGGGTCTTCAGTCCCAATTCCCCTCTTTATAACATCATTATGATGCCACAGATATAGAATTATACAGATATGCAGTATAACAGAGCGCTGCATCACAGACATTTCATACAGCGTGAATGAATGCCGTTAACTAAAGCAGGAAACCCAGTGAACACAATTCAACAAGTCTGCTTTTCACTGCAGCCACAGCTGCACCGCCGCATTCATCATCTCTAGCAGAAGCGACGATATTAACCTCATAAAATATCCCCGAGTTTCCATGCGATTTTATGCATTTTTTCCTTCCTATGCTTTTCCGGCTTCTCCCTCCATTCACAAACCAGCATCCAACCATCACAAACCAGCGTCCAACCATCACAACCAGCATAAAACCATCACGCTCTCCATTATCCACCGCATTTCCTGTCTGAAAGCCGTCTCGTTGTACTTGATGATGAGACTCACCATAGTCATGTGACTGGTTAACTTGATGATTTGAGCTGTGCATTGCAGCACAGTTATGAATCACAGTGTGAACAGCTGGTGAATGAGGATACGGCCCTGAGGCCCCAGTGCTCACTGTGATGGGTTTTACTGGTCCTGATCCAAACTGTCTGATGACTCCATCATGGAGTCTAAAGTTTAGATGTAAATCACTATGAAAGTAATCTATTAAATTATTCATAAAGAAAGTCTAAAGGCGCTTGTGACGGCTGAAAGAATGAGCTTTGTGATGTCTTGCCACCATGATTCCAAAATTTTCAGAGCACTTTGGGGTTGCTGGCTGCCAGATCATGAGTGGCATAAACCACTGCAAGCTGCAGCTCCCACGGCAAATCTGCACACAAAATCCATCATAAAATTAGGACTTGCTGAAGCACTTTCCTGTTGATAGAGAACTAAAAATCAGAGAATAAAGATTTAATGATATCTTTCCTGAGTTTTTCTTTTCCAAACACAACTATGCTTTTTGTCAGATTTTGGACTGACACTGGGAGGTTCTCCTTAAGCCCTTGTTGGCCAAGTCGTCCTGTTTCAGATGGACAAAGAACATGAGTGAAAAACTGAACAATCCACAAATAATGTGAGAAGATGCTTAATATCAGGATTTACAGTAAACATACCAAGTAGCCTGAAAACTGTTGCTACAAAGACGTCTCAGTACGGTGTTTGCTCTGTTCTTGTTTGCAACAGTCAAAGGTCCTCTCTGGTAAATAAAAGATTTGGATATACAGTAATCCCTCGCTTATTGTGGAGGTTACGTTCCAGACCCCCCGATAGGCATAAGAAGGTAAAGTGGCAACCTAATATGTACAGTTCAGTATACAGAATTCCTGTATATCTTAAGGCTTTATAAACCACATCGACACTCTTATGAACCTTTCTTCTGCTTTTTAAACCTTCAATATTCTCAAAACTACATAATTTTAAAATAAAACTTCTATATGGGTACTCACCAGTGAAGATAAAACTTAAATGATGAAGATGATGATGAATTAAGTGTGCAGTACTAATAATGATGAAGGTGATGATGAAATGAATGTACTGCATACCCAAGAAGAGCATTACAGCTCTTCATCAGGTGGTGCAGTATCTTTGCCCTCGTCCATAACTTCTGTTGTCGCTAAAGGCATATGTGTAACTGGTGTCTTCTTTCGAGTGATGAACACAGTTATAGGGAGTTGCTGGTGCTGCTTTTTCTTCTGGGTGAGAAGGTTTTTATAAGCAGACATGTTACCCTCGATTGCATTTGAGAACTGCAACAAGCATATGGGGATCACATTTTTGAGCAAGTTGCTGAAGTTCTTTGGACAGTCTGACAAGTGTTGTGAGGTGCTCGAGTGTTAGGCCAACCTCCTCTTCTTCAACTCCTACTCCTCTTGTTCTCTTCCTCTTCTTCGCTTGCTGACATTGTCATCTCTATCAGGTCTTTGTCAGTCAACGGGTAAAGTGGGCATTGATGAGGTCATTAACGTCCTCAGGAGTCATATCATCAAAGCCGTCTCTCCCAGTAGTTTTGCCATCTGAAAAGAGATTATATCCAGAGATTATTGCTTGTGGCATAATGGAGAGAAGAAAAAATCTAGATAGCGAGAAATAAATACATTAAAGACGTTTTGCAGTCAGTACACTATAAAATTAGTCAGAGTACAAATCCAGCCCAGATGTGCACAAAGAAGGTCCAGACTTAAGATGTAGTCAAAGGAAGCAGAACAGAGATCATCACCATACCAGATGTTCTTCTCGAATGTCAGACTGTTGTCTTTGAGAAGAGCCTTCAGTGTGCTGGTATAGAGCATGTTTCCTGGAGGCTTCTGGGGGAAAATACATCTTTTCTACAATACCCAGTTCAATAAAATGATGTTTACAAAAATATAGTGATAACTGACAAATTAGTTAAATATGAATTTATAAGGAATTTGTTCCACTAGATTACACTGACACCTTGAAATTAAAAGTAGATTAATACTAAGTTTGATGATTAAAATAGATGAAAAGAGAATCAGCTCCTTACCTCATCCCAGAGAAGATACTTGCTGAGTAAAGGGCTGTGTTGGTCCTTGTTTAGTGATAAATAATTATTTTTACATTTTTTCATATATGTAAGTATTAAGATGGGCCTCACCACGGGCATCGTAGATCGTATGGAAAACCTCTCCAAGAATTGAGTTTTTGTTCGGGCATGATAAAAATCTAACAATATCCAAAAAAAAAGAAAGGATGTCAAAAAAAAAAAAAAGTGTGTTGCTTTAAAGGTTTTTAATTTCACTACTTTTTTTATAATATTTATTTATTTATATATGTAATTAAAATGGAGAAATGCATGCTGCATTAATTGCACATTAATAAAAATTTGTGCTGTAAAAATACATTTATCATTAACGCGTTCATTTTAAAAGTTTTTTTAGTATAAAGGACATTATATAACGTCAACCTTTAAAACTGTAATGTAAGAAAAATGCACAAGAATCTGTATGTGCTCTGCTATACTGCATGTATCATATGCTGTATAATAATGATGGTTTTTACAGCTGTGGCATCATATTGATGTTATTAAGAGGATGATTGGGACTGAAGGCAGATGATTGAGTGTGAAATGCACGACCCGCCACTGTAAAGAGACAATCAATAACACTGTGCAGATCTATTATCTATTTTATTTATTTATGTACAAAAAATATCAAATATTTAATCTATTAATGTCAGGCCGATGACGCGGAAGCGGAAATAACTCAATCATTGTCTTTATTGAAACAGTTCAAAACAAAACCACTCATTTAAACCGAGGGGAAAAAACAAATAAAGATATCCGCTCGAGTCGAGAAATCCACAATGAAAGTCAACGGCCAACGGAAAGCAAAACGAAAGCAAACCTCCAATGCAAAGAGAGTCCAACATGGAACGGAGTTCGGAAACTGAATCAGCGCGCATGCTGGCGGCCGAGCAGCCACGGAAGCACCAGCATGACATTCAAGAGCCTGCGACTCGAGAACATGAGTTTATATAGTCTAAACCTAGATGAGCCACAGCTGTCGGTCGTCAAGGCAGGCACGGGATAATGAGGCAGCGTGACTGCTACCGAGGGGGGCGTGGCAAGGTGAATCCCTGACAGCGGCTGAGGGAGGCGTGGCAGGGGATCCCTGACAATTAAACAGTATTTAATGTAATCAATTTATTTGTCTTTGTGCAAACAGAGAAAGCTGATCTGCTTAAGCCTTCAGAGTGTAGATTGTCTATACAAATGTTTGTATATAATTAATAATTATTAATATATATAAAAAATGAATATATAAACATAAAAAATATAATAACATGCGAGATTAATATCATTTATGTTATTTTATTATTATTTATAAAGAAAGAATTTTAAGAAATAATGATGTAGAATTATTTTTATTATTATAATTTTTCCCCTTCTTCTTCTTGTTCTTTCTCTTTTTGCCAAAGAACATCTATGTTTCCTGAAAGAAAAATGCAGAGGGATTTTAGTCTACACATCATATATATATATATATATATATGTGTGTGTGTGTGTGTGTGTGTGTGTGTGTGTGTGTGTGTGTGTGTGTGTGTGTGTATACTCACCGACTTGACTCCTGCTTCTCCTGTTTTTTAAGGATTATGTTCATTTCATCCACCTGCACACAAACACACACATATACACTTCTATCACACGTGTGTCACATGCATATAAAGAGTGAATAGAGGAGTGATGTGTGTGATTATGAATAGATGTAAATGAGGAAATGGTGGGTGGGGTTTTGTTTTCACATGACCAAAACCAAATCGTTTTAATATAATATTATTTAACACAATAATACACTCGTTACTACAACCACTTATTACAAATCATTCCTAAATATAATAGTAGTGTGTGTGTGTGTGTGTGTGTGTGTGTGTGTGTGTGTGTGTGTGTGTGTGTGTTTGCTCACTTTGGCTTGCAGAAGATCAGGATCTAAAATCATGTTAATGATTTCAAAGTTGTTTCCACTCCCAATCAGCATCCATGAAATTCTATTCGCTTCAGCCGGTTGGATTTTCTCTATAGGCAACAGGTGATCATCTGCAGAGAGAGAGAGAGAAAGCGAGAGAGAGAGAAGAGAGAGAGAGAGAGAGAGAGAGAGAGAGGGAGGGAAAGAGAGAGAGTGTGTGCGTGTGTGTGTGTGTAACACTTACGTGCCATTTGGATCTGCATTTTAAAATCTGCAGACTCCAACATGTAAATGGTTAAGCACTTCTGAGGTGCTGCAGCCATGGATACATCCTGCACATCTGGACCATGAGGTGGAGCTGGATTCTGTTCTCCAGCTGGAAATTGAGGTGGAGCTGGACTCTGTTCTTCAGCTGGAAATTGAGGTGGAGCTGGACTCTGTTCTACAGCTGGAACTTGAGGTGGAGCTGGACTCTGTTCTACAGCTGAAACTTAAGGTGGAGCTGGACTCTATTCTACAGCTGAAACTTGAGGTGGAGCTGTGGAACTGTGTCTACTGCTGGGGTATTTTCTTTATTTTTCTCTACCTTCTGGCTTGGTGTGAAAGAGGGAGTTATATTCTGAGTCTGTAACACACAGACACACACACAGCTGTTAACAATTCAGTTAATTTTGTTTTTATCAGATCATCATCACTGCTGGCAGGAGGCTCTTAAAGGGGACCAGCTAGAGGAGGTTCTTAAACCTTTTCAGCCAGTAACCCATTTAACTGCAATATTGAACTTCAGCATCAAATCATTTTAATGTGGACAGCAGGGTGGTAGATGTTTAGGGTACAGTCTTCACCTGCACATTCTCCATCCTCTGCACATTATGATGGACAGGGTTATCCTGGTGTTCTCTTTTCAGTAAGGTCTTCTGCTTGTTGGTGAAGATCTGGGTGTGGTGGTTTCTCTCAGTCTCACGCTCCTTACGAAACTTAAAG
This sequence comes from Silurus lanzhouensis, assembly GCA_039877035.1. Taxonomy (NCBI): domain Eukaryota; kingdom Metazoa; phylum Chordata; class Actinopteri; order Siluriformes; family Siluridae; genus Silurus; species Silurus lanzhouensis. The sequence continues at coordinate 7,446 of JBCEWE010001441.1, forward strand.
TGTTGATGGAGCTGTAACACAAAAGAGACACTGCTCTTAGTCTTTATGCCGACACCAGCAAAATTACCCCCTGATGCTGACTGAAATCCCCTCATATGACCAAACCCACACTTTATATTTATAGATTACGCTTTATAGCTGTTAAAAAGTTTGCCGTCCATAACTTTTTGTCTCCGTCTTGTAACCGACAACCTTCAGGAGAGACGTCATGTCAACACACAATTCATATCTAACAGATCTAATACAGGACTTTAGTAAAAAATAATAAGTTTGGTCTATAGGGTCTACTATATTCTACTACTACATTGTTTGTTTGTAACTTTGGGACAGTCGCACTGGACATCGTGATGATTCAATTAAAACAGTGCGAAGAAACACTAAATCTAAAAGCGGCAAATATCAGCATTTGTACACCAATGCATGTTTTTCATTTTTTTTTTCATTAAGTCTGTTAACTTGCTGCGTTTTTCCATTTCATTCTCTTTTTATAGCATTTGTCTACAACAGTAATTAATCTGTTCTCAAACGTGATTTACTGCGTTCCTGTTTCCAATGTTTGTATATTTAATTTATGCAAATATAATTTCATTATTATACAAAATTTAATTCATTATATATTCTAGATGTTTATATCATAAAAAATGTTGTATAATATTTTATATAGATTTTTTTAAGTGTTTGTCAACTTAGCATCTGTAAAATACAATGCAAATATTGATTTACACAAATTGCTTCATCTTTCATACTCAAATAATTTTTTTTGTTTTGTGTTTGTTACAGAAAGAAGAAATCCAACATGAGTGAATGTGTTCAAGGTGAAATCCCACATGCACTCGTCAACAAGCAGCTACTATAACCTTTATAATGTCTAAATTAAAGATTGTTAATTGTTAAACTTAATATGTGACTTTTGCATTTGTTTAAAGTTCATTTTTATACATAAATACCCTGAATTAGCGTTTTATACAGTTATAATAAACAAAACATCTCATTAAAAACTTTGTTGTTTTTTCAATTAATTGGGATTAAATTGTGATTTGTTTCTCTATTATTATTATTATAGAGAAACAAATCACCCATCAAACAAGTGGAAAGGCGATCAGGACCATCGGTATCGGATTGAAGAGGAGAAAAGCGATCTGTTCCTCATTTATTGTCTAATCCTAATCATTAACATTACATTTATGGACTTGCAGGAAAAAAAAAACTGATAAATTTGACAAAAAAATAAAAAAAATAAAAGAGATGGACAGAAATGGACCTTTCGGCTAATGGTGTAGGAGACATCATCATTAGCCTCATGCTAGCCGGGTTTGCTAGCGCTGTTTTTGTGTTAGCTAGTTTTTTTGAATATTTGACTAAAAATTGAACAAAAAGACAAATACATTCTATTATTCTTTATTAGGATATTTATAATTAATTTATAGCTCACTAAATTTAGAATATTTAACCTGAGGGTGAAACCTATTGAAGCTAAGATTAGTTAGCCGGCTAGTTAGCCTAGCTCAGTGATTCTCAAAGTGTGGGACTCTGTGTTGCAAAGAGAATAAAACCCATAAAGCCTAGAAAGTCACTGTTGCAGGGGTCTTACAGTTGCTCCATCCTGGCAGATGGTCTTCATCGACCACCTGGAACACGGAGTTTCTCCCCAAGCTCATTACTGATGATGCAGAGTAGTGATGAGCAGTGTTGGGCAATAACGTGTTACTGTAATGCAGTTACTTTTGACAGTAACTAATACTGTACCGCATTACTTTTTAAATAAAGTAACTCCGTTACCATATGGTGTATGGTACCGTATACTTTCTGGTTCGAAGGTCATATCTACTGCGATAAACAGCAACTCCAATCTGTTGAAGCTCCTCCAGAAACTCCACGCCTCGAGGAAGCTAGAAGCTAGAAGCTAACCCGGTGTTCTGTTGTACATTGTTGATAGTTTTCATACTTAAGCTGTGAAAGGAACATTTTTAAAGGTTCAACACAACAGCTTTTATGATGCAGAAGCCACTTTAGTTTTTGATTCTGAATATATTATTCAGCTCGTTTTGTTTATTTCAAAAATCCTTGTGATATATTCAGTTTGTGCTGGTCTGACTTAAATAAAATAGTGTTTAAAAATTACTTTGTGTTTAAGTCAGTTTTGTATTTGTAGACCATAACGCATACAAGGGCATTAATGGGAACATTAAAGAACGTTCTTTAAAAAAGTAACTAAAAACTTACTTTTAACAGTAACGCATTACTTTTTGGTGTAAATAATCAACAAAGTAATTGAGTTGAATGAAGTAACGAGTAACTGTAACTAGTTACTATTTCTTAGTAACAAGCACAACACTGGTGGTGAGATGCGGCTAATCTGCTCTACTGTTTGGTAGTGTGTACAGTATGAGGTAATGGTCTGTAATATCATCACTTTGAGGTAAAATATCTATATCAGTGACGTCTACTCTGTGGGATATTATTACGTCTAGCGTGTGATTAAAAAGATGAATCGGTCTAGTTATTTAACTAGGTTAGTTTAAGTTTAGTAAGTCTGCAAATGATATTCCTAGGGCATCATTTATATCATCTACATCAGGGGTGGCCAACCCGTGGCTCGAAAGCCGCATGCGGCTCTTACGTTCATATCAAAGTTTGTGTTTGTGTTTTTTTTTAATGTGCGTGTTCGCTTTGCTTGAGTACAATACGGTATTTTTAAGACTTAAATAATCTTGCCCCTACTGGGAAACTTTGCGGTATTTTCCTCTCACCTACATGCGCATTTGACGAAAATACCGTATTGAACTCAAGCGGAGTGAACAAGCACATAAAAAAAAGGAAACAAAGTCTGTGTTTTCTACCCTGAAACACGTGAAATCAAAGCATCGATCTGTTCTGACTGACACCCATGTGAAAGAATTGCTTCAAGTGGCAAAAGCGGAATACGAGGCAGATTTGAATGGGATTGTTCAATGCAAGGAATGCCAAAAGTCCCACTAAGTAACATGCATAGTAAAAGAAAAACGCTATTGTAAATTATTATATTTTTGTTTGTGGACTTGGTTGAACTGAGAGTTTGTGTGTGTGAGACAGTGCACACAATGTTCATTGTTGAAAATGACTGTCCTGTGGTCTTAGTACTGTAGGAGTCAAATTCTGTCATTATGTTGGTGTGTGACATTTACAATAAATATGGCTGAGCAGAGGCGCGCGTGTGTGTGTGTGTGTGTGTGTGTGTGTGTGTGTGTGTGTGTGTGTTAGAGGAAGGGATGGGTGATGTTCATGTGTGCCCATGTGTATGATGTGGCTCTTTGCGGTAACACAGTAAAAAATGTGGCTCTCGGTCTCTGACTGGTTGGCCACCCCTGATGTACATGAATAATAAAAATTTTCTACAAGCAGCACTTTATCAAAATTGACCAAGAGGTCTGAAAAAAAATGAGCAAAATCTTGAAGAAAATCAATTTGGAGCCCTGGGGGTCTACTGTATACACAGTGGCCAGACTGAGAGATAGTAGGGGTTTTTAATCTATGTCTAAAGGTACAACATTAAGAATAAGCACTTTAAATGATTTAAACCTGAATCCTAATCTTTGACTAACATGAAGAAGGGTGCTTTAAACGGTTGCTAGACCACCCCCATGACCAGTCTGACGGGGATCTTGTAGTGTATATATTCCTTAATATTTAAATAAACTTTCTATAAAATTACCTATATGTGTACTTGTAACTATTTGGTTTGTTGTACAACAGCTACCATCATTGTGAATTGCATGATGTCTTACCAGTCAGACGGAGTGCAGCATCCTGAAGATGTTGTCTGATTGGAATCCCACTAAAATTCTGCTGGGGAATCAGCAAAAAAGAATCAGGGAGGTAAAACCAAGGACGCTCACAGAAAAAAATCCAGTTATCAACAAAGGGTAGTTTGTGTTCTCGACACCATGACTGTAGCTATTCATTTAAAACAAAAAGTCTACTGAACCACTCAATTCCTCTATGTTATGTAGGAAGTGGTCCATGACTATGATCCTTGTTGTGGGTGATGTGCTACATACTGTCTCAACCAGAATGATCTTGTTCATTATCAGGATCAGGTACCTGCGCAGCTACATCGAGAACACAAGCACCAGGAAAAAAACAACATGCAAGTGTACATACTTAGTGTTACATTTTACTGCTCATTAAACTGTACATACTCAGTGTTATGATCTAATGCAGGGGTGTCAAACTCAAATTCACAGTGGGCCAAAATTAAAAACTGGGACGAAATCACGGGCCAAACTCAGTATTTATTGAAAAGTTTACTGCAATTGTGCATGTTTTCCGTTCTCTCCAGTGTATTGTTGAACCTTTTCATATGGAAACAAACTTTAGTTTTGCATAAACATTGAATCTGGAACAACCAAAGTTTAATATTATAAACACACAAGAAAATTAATTTGAAATAAAACACACATCAGTGGTATTAGTTTCTTATTACCTCTCTCTCTCTCTCTCTCTCTCTCTCTCTCTCTCTCTCCTCCCAAACTTTCTAATTCCATTTTAATGTAAACCTTTTACAGGGCAACAACACAGCCCAAAATAATAATTTCCTTCAATTAAAAAAAAAATCTTTCAACTATTAACAGTCCATGCCTTGGAGTAGAAAAAGTGCATAAAGACAACAATCATTCAAGCTCAGTTTTTTCACTCTGATTTACTCTGATTAGTTGAAGCCAGATACCTGCATCATGTCTGGGTTTAGGCTCTGAGCTGAGGAAATACTCAGGATTGAGTGAAGATGTTCATCAGTGAGACTCCTGAGTGTTGTTTTGTTCATCTTCATTAACGAGAAGAGTTGCTCACACAGATATGTGCTGCTGAACATAGAGAGCGTTTGAGCAGCTTGGGCACGGAGTTGTGCAGTCTGTCGGGAAGGAAACATGGAAACTGTGCAGCACACACAGAGTCGTAGTTTGATTTAAGCGTGTCTCTACACTGGATTTCAATCAGCTCCATTTGGAGGTTGGTTGGTTGGTTGGTGCGCTTTTCACGTCAACCACAAACGGATTACTGAGCAGTTCAAATCTGCATTTCTGGACTTCAAAGTCGGCGAAAATCACCTGGTAAATTAAGCGCTGATTTTTTCAGCGGTCTCGGTTGACACGCTAACGCACTAACAAAGCATTCTGGGATTTGTAGTATTAGCGGTGTATGCGCTATATACCGCCGGGCAGCTCTAATACACATTTAATATGATCTCGCAGGCAAAATATAATTACACCAGATTTGGCCCTCGGGCCTGAGTTTGACACCCATGATCTAATGCATATCTAGCTGTACATACTACTCAGTATCCATGATGATCAAGGAACTGTACATACTCAGTGTTACAGTCTACTACACATGTAACTGTACTGTACATACACAGTGTAACAGTCCACTGCAATATAACTGTACATATTTAGTGTTACAGTCTACTCACTGCTCATGGAACTGCACATACTCAGTGTTACAGTCTAGTGCTCATTTAACTCTACATACTCAGTGTTTAATCTACTGCACGTTTAACTTTATATACTCCGTGTTACAATCTACTGCTCATGTAATTGTACATACTGAGTGTTATAGTCTACTGCTCTTCTAACTGTGCATACTCAGTGTTACAGTATACTGCTAATGCAAGTGTACATACTCAGTGTTACAGTCAACTTCTCATGTAACTGTACATACTGAGTGAATGTTATAAACTATATTAATGCCAGAGGGAATTTCACTGTAAATTCATGATGAGTTGTACATAATAATCTGTAAGTGTACATACTACTCTTTACCCACTGTACATAGTGTTATACTCTTAGTAAAAGCTGCCATCATTGTGTACTATGTGTTCTACAGGGTGGACTATCCGCCTCCACATAGAGCACAAGTGACACAATGAGTTTTGGCGTCTCTGTGACGTCACCGTATGGTAAAAAACACAGAACGCGGAGCAGCAGCCCACAGACTACCTTCTATAAAGTGTCAAACTTCTCCACCACGCAACTAACCGCGATCAATTTCAACTTCAAAAATGTCAACACACCAGCGGTATTTACCCCAAAACACGTTTTGGATCTATTCCTACAATGATACATGTTCACTAATGTTCGCGGATTCATCGTTAGTCACGCGCTAGTCACGTGCTTACACAGATCTAGCATGAAATGCTTACTCTATCTAGCATGAAAGTAGTTTAGCTTTAGTAAATACCTAAAGTAACTACCTAAATCTTAACGTCACATTAACACGATCATTAATAAAGTAAAAAAAAAAAAAACTTTTAGTGGCTGTAAGTAAAAGCATCAGTCCAGTGAGTAAAAGAGCATAAAGACCGAACCGGTAAAATCCCGACATCACACAGGAGCTAAACTGCGTGCGCCACGCCCCCAAAGCCACGCCCCCTTCGTAATGGAACCGTGTAGACAAATAATCTTTTTTTTTTCTTGCCCAAAGGAAGTTACAAGTTACACAAACTGAATTATACAATTAACTTTCAACAGTTAACAGAACAAAAAATAAGTAAAAGATATACAGTATAAGCAAACAACAAAATATAATTTAAATAACACTAGACAGACCAACAATCAAATAAATCAATAAAGGAAGGGAAAAAACCCCTAACTAATTAGAAAAAAAACCACAATGTATCATTGATTAGATCTGAGTGTTGAGACACTTTCACAGAGGATAGGCAATATTTTAGCCAGTGATATAGAAAATGTATCATACAAACTGTCATTTTAACATGAAATGTAAATAATTATGAATCAAATTATAAATGTAATTTTCAAGTACCACATCACAAGTAAAAAAAGATGAGAAATAAATTTTTCTGTTGGTTGCAAAATGTACAAAGAACCATAATGTTCACATTTTTCGCAAATATGGAATTAAAAGGATAAATACAGTGTAATATTTTAAACTGAACTTCGTTAACCTGGTTTGGAATAGGATATTAGTATGAAATGAGCGTTTTTATCCAGTTTATGTTATCAATTATTTAAACCCAAAAAAAGTAACTTTTTTGAACGTTCTTGTTTAGGTTATGAATTGTTTGGCGTATGTGTTTGCTTGTTACAGGTAAACGGCACCTGTGGTTGGTTTGTTGTACGTAGTTACTATATCACACGCACCAAGATGAGATTTATAAAGTTGTAACAAGCTACTTGGGATAGCATTGATCACTGATTTGAAAGAAATTCAGGTTTGTTTTTGAATTGTTCATATGTAAGTAGAGAACCTGAACCATCAAGTATATTACTGGCATTTCTTCTCTTGGCCATCGACTGTGAGTGACATCACTTCCCAATACTAACACGCCTAATAATATAGTCCCACTCCTAAAATTTGATTGACAACTTTCAGTGCACAGCTTTGGAAATTCAAATGCAAAGGAATTGTATTTCCATTATAGTTTTGTCAGGCAACATACGCGACCCAGAGAAAGTGAAAACACAAACGTGGTAATTAATATTGTATTTAAATGTGACATGGTCATAACTCATAAGACGTGAAATACAGTTGCAAATAGACTTTACTTTTCCATTTAAAATATGAGAGTCACTGCATTCACTTGCGACAAAGCAAACAGTAATGCAAGATTTACAATTGTTTTGGATTATGTCACAATTTATGCGTGCATATATAGAAAACACAATTACAAATACAATTTGCAATTCCTTTTAAATATTGTACGGAATAATCTTCCATAATACATACAAACACACACACACATATATATATATATATATATATATATATATATATATATATATATATATATATATATATATATATACAGTGAGGAAAATAAGTATTTGAACACCCTGCTATTTTGCAAGTTCTCCCACTTAGAAATCATGGAGGGTAGGTGCATGTCCACTGTGAGAGACATAATGTAAAAAAAAAAAAATCCAGAAATCACAATATATGATTTTTAAACTATTTCTTTGTATGATACAGCTGCAAATAAGTATTTGAACACCTGTCTATCAGCTAGAATTCTGACCCTCAAAGACCTGTTAGTCTGCCTTTAAAATGTCCACCTCCACTACATTTATTATCCTAAATTAGATGCACCTGTTTGAGGACGTTAGCTGCATAAAGACACCTGTCCACCCCATACAATCAGTAAGGATCCAACTACTAACATGGCTAAGACCAAAGAGCTGTCCAAAGACACTAGAGACAAAATTGTACACCTCCACAAGGCTGGAAAGGGCTACGGGGAAATTGCCAAGCAGCTTGGTGAAAAAAGGTCCACTGTTGAAACAATCATTAGAAAATGGAAGAAGCTAAACATGACTGTCAATCTCCCTTGGACTGGGGCTCCATGCAAGATCTCACCTCGTGGGGTCTCAGTGATCCTAAGGAAGGTAAGAAATCCCATTTCTCCCATGATCCAGAGGAGTCATGGGAGAAAGTCATGTGGTCAGATGAGACCAAAATAGAACTTTTGGGTCATAATTCCACTAAACGTGTTTGGAGGAAGAAGAATGATGAGTACCATTCCAAGAACACCATCCCTACTGTGAAGCATGGGGGTGGTAGTATCATGCTTTGGGGGTGTTTTTCTGCACATGGGACAGGGCGACTGCACTGTATTAAGGAGAGGATGCCCGGGTCTTTTGGGGAGATTTTGGGGAACAACCTCCTTCCCTCAGTTAGAGCATTGAAGATGGGTCGAGGCTGGGTCTTCCAACATGACAATGACCCGAAGCACACAGCCAGGATAACCAAGGAGTGGCTCTGTAAGAAGCATATCAAGGTTCTGGCATGGCCTAGCCAGTCTCCAGACCTAAACCCAATAGAGAATCTTTGGAGGGAGCTCAAACTCTGTGTTTCTCAGCGACAGGCCAGAAACCTGACTGATCTAGAGAAGATCTGTGTGGAGGAGTGGGCCAAAATCCCCCCTGCAGTGTGTGCAAACCTGGTAAAAAACGACAGGAAATGTTTGACCTCTGTAATTGCAAACAAAGGCTACTGTACCAGATATTAACATTGACTTTCTTAGGTGTTCAAATACTTATTTGCAGCTGTATCATACAAATAAATAGTAAAAAAATCATACATTGTGATTTCTGTATTTTTTTTTTTAGATTATGTCTCTCACAGTGGACATGCACCTACGATGACAATTTCAGACCCCTCCATGATTTCTAAGTGGGAGAACTTGCAAAAAAGCAGAATGTCCAAATACTTATTTTCCTTAATGTATATATATATATATATATATATATATATATATATATATATATATATATGTGTGTGTGTGTGTGTGTGTGTGTGTGTGTGTGTGTGTGTGTGTGTATTGGAGTTAAAGTTCTATCTAAATGTTTTCTTTTCTTTTCCACAGAAGGGCCAGTGTTGAAAACCAGCTTCTGGAACTTAAAGGTGTGTTTAGTTTTGATGGTTTTGCCTTCAGTGTGTAAAACAGTACAAGCATATTACTGCATTATACAGTTCTATTAAATAAACAATGTAATTAGTGGGATCTGAGCACTATTCCATTTTATTTTGGTATTTGTTTTACAGAAACAGACACCAGACAAAATCTGGAAATTTAAAGCCTGGAGAGCAAAGTCAGTAGCCCCAAGAAACGCATGTGTTTAATTAAGGTACTCATCACATGCAGACATCATTAAACTCTTAGTGGGAATTGTGACTAAATGAAACTAAATGCACTTGTGTTGGATTTGTCAGTTGATCTTTGTTTATGAACCTCAACAGGAAGAACTCTTCAAACAAGAGAACAAGATGAACAAAGGTAATACTGAATCCCTCATGAGTTTTTGTATATTTCGATTACAGAGGAAAGTGTTTCTCCAGGCAGACTGAGAAAGATTGTGTGTGTGTGTGTGTGTGTGTGTGTGTGTGTGTGTGTGTGTGTGTGTGTGTGTGTGTGAGTAAGTGTGTGGGGGTGTGTGTGTGTGTGTGTGTGTGTGTGTGTGTGTGTGTGAGTAAGTGTGTGGGGTGTGTGTGTGTGTGTGTGTGTGTGTGTGTGTGTGTGTGTGTGAGTAAGTGTGTGGGTGTGTGTGTGTGTGTGTGTGTGTGTCTGTGTGTGTAGTTTTTATATTAAATATAAAAACAAAAATATAAAAATTAGGGCTGTCAAAATTAACACATTAATAACGCGTTAACACAAATTAATTTAATTCAATTTAAAGTAATAATGAATTTCTGTGACTAATTTTATAAAAAATATAAATAATTAAAAAAAAGGGCAAAATTAAAACCCTTAAAGCAACACATATTTATTCACTTTATTCATGTATTTCTTCACTCAGATATAAAAAAAATAAATGAGTAAACTCCACCGGAAAATAATTTTTAATCACTAAACATTTGTTTATGACGCATATTGCAGCACAACTGAAAATTAAAACCGTCCGTGTGAAAACACAGCAAAGGTTCTGTTTTGTGTCCTGATGATTTCCGAATTAAAAACACCATCATTTCTTTTAAACATTTACAAGAATATTTTGTCTTTATGTCCTCTATGTTAAATTTGGTTTCACTAATAATAAACATACATTTGCATAAAGCATAAATATTTGTCCATGCCCATGTTGATTAAAGTATTAAAAACTTAAAAAGTATTAATTTAAGGTATGTTTAGAAAAGATAAATATGTGCAATTAAGTTGTAACTCATGACAATCATTCGCTTAATCGTGATTAATTATTTTAATCGATTGACAGCCCTAATATAATTATGATGCAAGGTCCAGTTTCCAGCGTGACACTAAAACAGGTAGTAGTAACGACTACCCTTTACTTAAGCACGTCAGAGCCCAAACTTCTTTCATTTTACTTGAGGAAAAAAATCGTCAACTTTACTATAACAACTCAAGTAAATTCATGAGTACCGTAATTTCCGGACTATTAAGTGCACCCTTATATAAGCCGCACCCATGGAATTTGACAAAGATTTTAATTTTGAACATAAATAAGCCGCACCTGTCTATAAGCCGCTGTCTACACTGAAACTAATGAACTTTACACAGGTTTTAATGAAAGACAGTGCCTGTTACAAAGCTTGTATCTAAACAGTAGCCTACCAAGAAAGTCATTGTTCCCTGTCTCCCTCCTTCCTTTCACAACAATTTCTCTCCGGAGTTTATCTTTTGGCATCGTCATGCGTTTAAAAATCACCACCGGTGAAGCTTTTCTCCAGATGCTGTGCAGCTCAGAACACAGGTGAAGTGCGTTTTTTCATGCCAGGTTGTTTCAGCGTGACAAATGAATCTCCTTTCCTGTAGACAGTCTGAGTGAGAGGCAGTCAAGGTCAGAGGAACTCATCCATATTTATGATGTGGTGCGGCCCGATTCAGTGGAGCGCATCTGATTTAATATAAAGAGTTTCATTGGTTCACCTGATTTTATTGGTCTAATGTTATGGGTTCAGTTTTTTGCTTGAAGTTTGTGAACCGGGAAAACCAGGAAAATCCATAAATTAGCCGCTTGTTGTTTAAGCCACGGATTCAAAGCGTGGGAAAAAGTAGCGGCTTATAGTCCGGAAATACGGTATCTGTACTTCTATTTAAGTGAAGTATGTGTGTACTTTTGCCACCTCTGTTTTTTATAAAATAGTATGTAATTCTCGTATGGCCGCCTCATGACCCTCTGTCCCGTCCCGTCTGTTCTTTTGAACATTACTCTTATTTGTCAAGAGTATTACTCTTGACAAATCTCCCTTCAAGAAGAAGATATGTTGTGCTCATTACTGCCTCATTACTGCTGATTGTAATCACACATTAAGCACTTCCTTGTATACTGACTTTGTTGTGTTTATTTTACAGACGCTAACACCAGTCAGAATCTGGAAATCCAAGACCTGAATTTCAAAGTCAGAAGCCTTGAGAAAAGTATCTGTTAAATGGAGGTACTTTCTTTTAAATTCAATGCATTCATAATTGATCTTTTAGTGACAACTGTAACTAAATGGAACATGCACTTGTGTTGGATTTGTCGGTTGATGTTTGTTTTTTGATCTTTTACAGAAAAAACTCTCCAAACTGGAGAACGAGTTGAACGAGGGTAAAACTGAAATCTCTCTGAGTTTTTTGTATATTTTGATGTTTAAGGTATTTGCATTGATTTAAGGCATTTGCCTTTATTGGACTAAATTGGTTCTTGTCATTACAGAGAAAAAGAGTTCCTCCACTCAGACTGAGAACGAGCAGAAAGCTGAAAATGGTATTTAAATGGGACATGTTGTAACTAATCTTTTTCTGGGGGATGTACAATTTAATTTTAGCCTGTGCTAAAGCTATGTTCATTCTTCTCCATTCTTCTCTATTGAAACAACAAGGCCAGATTTATGTTTGTTTGTTAAATGAAGAAAGAGTCGCCAATGTAAACATCCTAAGGAACCTAAATGTGTAACAGTCAGGAGTTTGAGTTTGGTACACAGAGACCTGACAGTTTCCTGGACAGTGTTATAAAATACAGTGGCAAGTAAAAATATCTTGGACGTAGGCAAAATAAACTATAAGGAGAAAATATCATTTATGAATGTGAATTTCTTTGTTAGAATTGCTGTAAGAAATTAATTATAACATTTTTATCAGCAAAGATCATTGTATTGTATAAAATAGTATGATTAATGTGTGTGTGTGTGTGTGTGTGTGTGTGTGTGCGCGCGTGTGCTTGTGTGTCAGATGTCAAATCTTCCATCACAGGAAATCAAACCCAGATAAACCTGAGAGCAAAGAGAGCTGCATCAGACATGCCACCACCCAGTGCTGCTAAAAAGCCTCGACTTGATGCTGCACCTCACAAACAACACACAAAACAGTCCCTCATCACTAGTGCATTGGAAACACTAGAGATTTCCTGTTATGATGTTTTATCACCAAACTCATTTGATGCACTACTTAACAGAAAATGTGAACTTCCTGTTCTAACATATGAAGAAAAATTTGTCATTTCCAGGTTTTGTGTGAACGAGGTCAGTGATTATCTTCTGTTTTATTTAGTGTGCATTCAATTCAAATGCATGCATTTTATTTAGTGTGCATGCATTCCTTAATCTGTGTATTTGAGTTTTCTTATTTTTAATAGTCAATCCATAAATCACTGGTCCTGATGTTCTGAAATTGAACAGTAGATATGATTTGTCATGTAAAAATGTTTACTCCAGGTTTTGGTTTATGCAAAGTCTAGTAGTTTTCCTAAACCTAATCTACAGTCAAGTCTTAACTCCCTTATATTTGTTTTAAATGCATGACTTGAATACATGTTTGATTTAGTTGGATGTTGGTTGATATTTTTCTTCCGTCTCATTTAGTCGTTGGCAGAGACGTTTCTGGAAGTGGTTTTGGACAAGATCAAGGCGGAGACAGAGTCTATGGGACATGAACTCCTGCAGTCTCTCTGTAGGGTTTATGTGGGATTGTGTCGAAAGAGAGGAGACTCTCATAAAGCACATGCCCTCGCCTACAGATTTCTCAAAGAAAGTGAGATTATATTGACATTTCATTACATATATCCTAAAAATAATCTGGACAGTCATACAGAGAAGCCAATTGTGTTCTGTTTTTGGTTTTGTATTTTATTTAAAAAAATTTATTTTAAATCTCTGATATAATTATTTTTTCTTTGCAGACTTTTCTGAAGCCCCAATCTGATAATGGTCATGGTGACAGCATGGCCAAGTGTTTTCTCCCAAAACAGCCCTTTATGCAGAGCCATTCACATCGTGTGCAAAATGAAGACATACGGAAAGATTTATTACTTGCTCAGCAAATATCTGCACTGGGATACGGTAAGTAGCTGATTCTCATCAAAACAGTCATCAGAAAAGTCATTAAACATCGTTTTTCAACTGGAATTTTCATGTGTTTTACTGCATTCTTAATCTACTTTCAATTTCCAATGTCCATGTCATCTATGGAGCAAATTCATTATAAATTCATGTTGAATTAAATCAATAAGTATTTCATTTTTTTTTCTTAATTCAAACAAAAGGTGTTACAGGACATCACTATTTTAGACTTTATTATTAGTGTGAGTAAACGCTGATAACCAGCAGCAAAGAAACTGCACTTAACTCCAGCGTTAATGACACTGTTTATGACAAAATGATCAGATCAGTGCAATAAACATGCAAGCTAATAAATCTGTATTTCATAATATACTAATACAGGAAGTGATATAGAACCACGTGACACTGTGCTCACTACTGAATAAAAAGCTAACTTTGTGTCTTAATTTACATACTCATGTACTATTCTAGAGCATTATTTACCCCTGCTACTGTCTGATACATAAACCCTTCAGTAACGTGTGCTATTTTTCATTTGTGTTTAAAATCTTTTGGTCATTTGGAGGTCATTTTCTAGGACTCCTCCTTACATAAAAGTAATAAATGGAGGTTATAAAATGATTGTAAACATTGTTTCATTGATCTGTTTTTTTTAAATATGTATTTTCTGCCAGGAGCCTTCAGGAAACATCTACAGAACCATCACCAGCACACTGAAGGCTCTTCTGGAAGACAAAAATCTGACATTCCAGAAGAGCAGTTGGTATGGTGATGATCTCTGTCCTGCTGCCTGGGACTACGTATTCAGCCTGGACCTTCTCTGTGCACAACTGGGCTGGATTTGGACCATCTCCCATGTTATACGGTACTAAATGTAAAACTGCTTCAACGTATTTAATTCTCATCTTTCTAGTTTTTTTAACATTTGATACTGGCAAACCGGCAAATTTAAGACTCATGTGAGACAGTGTGTGTCCCAAATACTGCAAATTTTCCATTCTTGTTGCATAAACTTGTTATGCTAATTCTTTTATTTATTAGAAAGGATGTTTGGCCCAATTTGAAAATTTGGCTGTTGAGAACACAAACAGAGGAAAAACAGTTAAAAAATGTCTCTGTAGCAGCAATTATAAGGCTAGGTAAGTTTCCTGTAAATCCTGTCTTAGAGCATTATCTCTCATTATTTCTGGATTCTTCTGTTTTTTCCTCATGTTCTTTGTCCATCTCAAACAGGGCGACTTGGCCAACAAGGCCTTAAGGAGAACGTGGCAGCATCAGTCGAGGATCTGGCAAAAAGCATAACTGAGTTCGGGACACAAAAACGTTCAAAAGGTATCACTAAAGGATCAAATAAACAAGTCCTTTATCAATCTTTATCTTTATTCTCTGATTTTTAGTTTTCTATCATCAGAAAAGTGCTTCAGCAAGTCCTAATTTTATGATGGATTTTGTGTGCAGATTTGCCGTGGGAGGTGCAGCTCGCAGTGGTTTATGCCACTCATAATCTAGCACCCAGCAACCCCAAAGTCGCTCTGAAGGCTTTGGAATCATGGAAGAAAGAACTCACAAAGCCCGTTCCTCCAGCCATCACCAAGTGCCTTGAGCAGATCAGCTTTCTTTGTTCTTAAACAAAAGCAAAAAATGTTATTAAATTAAATAATGTTTAATAAATTAATCTCATGGAATTGTATATTTTTGTACAAAAATAAAATACATAATAGATCTGCACAGTGTTATTGATTGTCTCTTTACAGTGGCGGGTCTTGCATTTTACACCCGAACATCTGTCTTAAGTCCCAATCATCCTCATAATAACATCAATATGATGCCACAGCTGTAAAAACCATCATTATTATACATCATATAATACATGCAGTATAACAGAGTGCATACAGATTCTTGTGCATTTTCCTTACATTACAGTTTTCCTGGTGTTTTGAAATTAAGTCAAATTGTGTGTTTTTGTACAGATTTTACAAAAGAAAATGCAAAAGTGTAAATGGCTCATAAAAAGCTTAACAACTGTTTTGTACTGTTTGGGTTGATAAAGGGTTAATGTCCTTTATACTATAAAAACTGTCGAAATTGACGCGTTAATAACTCGTTTACCCAAATTAATTTTAACAGCACTAATTTTATTAATGCACAATTAGATATGTAAATAAATGAAAATTAATAAAAATAGGCGAAGATAAAAACCTTCAACGCAACACATTTATTTATGACGTCTTTTCTTTTACTCAGAAATAAAAATACAAATAACCTGTTTTATCACTAAACATTTGTTTTACAGATGCGCCAATTAAAACCATCCAAAACAGATACATATATATACACACACATACACAGTGGGGCAAAAAAGTATTTAGTCAGCCACTAATTGTGCAAGTTCTCCCACTTAAAAAGATCAGAGAGGCCTGTAATTTTCATCAAAGGTACACTTCAACTATTAGAGACAAAATGAGAAATAAAATCCTGAAAATCACATTTTTTGATTTTTAAAGAATATATTTGCAAATTACGGTTGAAAATAAGTATTTGGTCACCTACAAAAAAGCCAGATTTCAGGCTCTCACTGACCTGTAACTTCTTTAAGAGGCTCCTCTGTCCTCCACTTGTTACCTGTATTAATGGCACCTGTTTGAACTTGTTATCAGTATAAAAGACACTTGTCTACAAAGTCAAACCGTCAGAATCCAAACTCCACTATGGCCAAGACCAAAGAGCTGTCAAAGGACACCAGAAACAAAATTGTAGACCTGCACCAGGCTGGGAAGACTGAATCTGCAATAGGTAAGAAGCTTGGTGTGAAGAAATTCAACTGTGGGAGCAATATTATAAAATGGAAGACATAGAAGACCACTGATAATCTCCCTCAATCTGGGGCTCCACGCATGATCTCACACGGTGGGGTCAAAATGATCACAAGAACGGTGAGCAAAATTCCCAGAACCACACGGGGGGACCTAGTGAATGACCTGCAGAGAGCTGGGACCAAAGTAACAAAGGCTACCATCAGTAACACACTACGCTGCCAGGTCCTCAAATCCTGCAGTGCCAGACGTGTCCCCCTGCTTAAGTCAGTACATGTCCAGGCCCGTCTGAAGTTTGCTAGAAAGACATTTGGATGATCCAGAAGAGGATTAGGAGAATGTCATATGGTCAGATGAAACCAAAATACTTTTGGTTAAAACTTAACTTGTCGTGTTTGGAGGAGAAAGAATGCTGAGTTGCATCCAAACAACACCATACCTACTGTAAAGCATGGGGGTGGAAACATCATGATTTGGGTATGTTTTTCTGCAAAGCGACCAGGACGACTGATCTGAAAACCTCCTTTCATCAGCAAGGGCATTGAAGATGAAACATGGCTGGGTCTTTTAGCATGACAATGTTCCAAACACACCGCCTGGGCAATGAAGAAGTGGCTTTGTAAGAAGCATTTCAAGGTCCTGGAGTGGCCTAGCAAGTCTCCAGCTCTTAACCCCAGAGAAAATCTTTGGAGGGAGTTGAACATCCATGTTGCCCAGCGACATCCCCAAAACATCACTGCTCACAGAAAACGTTTGATCTTTGTCATTGCAAACAATGGGTATATAACAAAGTATTGAGATGAACTTTTGATATTGACCAAATACTTATTTTCCACCATAATTTGCAAATAGATTCTTTAAAAATCAGACAATGTGATTTTCTGGATTTTTTCTTATTTTGTCTCTAATTGTTGAAGTGTACCTATAATGGAAGGTCGCTCTCATCTTTTTAAGTGAAAGAACTTGCACAATTGGTTGCTGACTAAATACTTTATTGCCCCACTGTATTAAAGGGTCACATTGTATGTAAGGGTCGTGTAGGCATTTGATGCATGTTGACTCTTGAAATTACTTTTTGTGTTTCATGTTGCAGTTCTCCCTAATACAGTACAACGGAAGTGGCTGATGTACTGAAACTGAGGGTCATTCTAGATGATGAAAACTTTGAGAGGCTGATTTTTCCCTCTCGTCCTGAGAATGTACACAGCCTCATTGTTGAAATTAAAGATAAGTTGAACTTGAATTTTTGCTTTTGGCTTCAGTTTGAAAAAACAGAGTTTGATAATGCACTATGCAATTTAGTTAATATCGAGGACCATGCCTCCTGAGCGACTGTTAGAGTAGTTAAACTGGTTGAAACAGATCTGAGTTCTTCCAGTTTAGACGACACAATGCTACTGTCGGATAGATTAGAGCACCTTAGCCGAATGTCCAGAGGTCTTTGTTGTTCCCCCATTCTCATACGAGGTGGAGTACACTCTAAGAGAAGGCAACACTGCATTTTCGACAGAGGGAAAACTTTAAAGCTGAAAAGGGATCAAAAACACAACATACTAGATGTGATAGCTGTTAAAATGTATAAGCATAAAGCCTATCCTAGTTCCAAACAGATTGGCAAGGCTGCAGAAACTCTAGTATTCAAGCACCACTGCAAAAAAGAAAAAGGTTCCACAACAAGTTATGAGGGTTGGAAGAACAGCCTAGGCTTCAAAATGGGCAACTACAGGACTGAACTGACCAGGGCTGACATAAAGGATGTGGCTGTGAAAGTAGGAAAGTGAAGCAGGACAAATCCAGAAGGTTTAGCATCCAGGGCCAACATCAAATGACCCAGAAGAGGAGAAATCAATTTCCTTCCCAATTATCCCTGTGGACAGGCTAAGGACATTTTGGAAACCAAGAGGCTTGAGATGGTGGACCAGTTCAAGAAGGCTGTAGAAGGAGGAGACATGACTCTCATTAATCAGCATATGCAACACACCTTTCTCTCAGGCATAAAGACATTGTGAATTCAGCTCCTTTAATTTGCTGAACTAAAAGATAGCTGGCCTGCACACTTTTGTGAAGCTCAACTAAGTAAAAGAAAAAGTCTTAATTTAATATGGATTGTTTGTTTGTCTGTCCTTTTGTTCCCAATGCAACTTTACAGCGAATTTCACAGGATAAAAATCAAAATCTGCCATTTTCTTTCTATGCTACTCTTGACAAATATACATCTCAATTTCTGAAACTGTACTAAAAGGGGAAAATAGGATATTTTGGTGAGAAGATGGAAGACTTTTGATGGCATATGAAGAACATGTAAAGAAGATATTTTAAGTGCATTGCATTACATAATAGTAAATGTGAACACTCAACCCTGAGATCTTTGTGCAATGTATTTGTGTTTCTGCAAAAGGACAAGAATGACACCAATGTATCCAGAACAGCAGCCCTGGCAGGCCTTTCACTTTACTTAAAGGAGGACTCCTCACAGATCTTCAACATTTGCAAGGTATTGTTATTGTCTTTTCACATATCTGCAAGTAAAATGCTTTCTTTCAGCGTCTGCCCTTCCTAATGCAACCCTCTCCATTTATCCGGGCTTGGGGCCGCACTAAGGGTGGCTGGGGATGGTTCCCTGACCTGGGATCGAACCCGGGCCGCAGCGGTGAGCGCGGCGCATCCTAACCACTAGACTACCAGGGACCATCTGCAAGTACAATTACCTTATTAAATATTCTGAGGTAAACATTGCTATAAACAGTGGTAAAAACATTCAGACTACAATTGCACCCCAATATACAGAAAAACAAAGAGCAAGAATACATCCCATAATTCTCTTATATTCATTTAAAATGTTAAAAATACTAAATTGGAGATTGGAGATCTTTTTTAAATTATTCTATTTAAAACCATGGATGGTATAATATAAAATATTAGTTTTACATACAGTAGAACCTCGGGTTACGAGTAACTTTGAATACGAGCAAATTGGAATCCGAGAATACATTTTTAATACATTTTGTATTGATACGTTGCATCAACCTGCGAGCAAAACTTTTTTGCTATATGGGCATTTTTCACAAGTATGAACGAGACTCTCGAGCGATGCGCAAAAAACAACGCATTGCCTCGGTCTCCGAGCAGCACACGTAGAAGCACTTCAAGATGTTGTAAGTTAAATAATTTAAGTGAAAATTGTACCACATTTTCATCCCTAGGAAACTTGTGATTACATCCATGTTTTATTTCAGGTTGAACTTAAGTAAACAGTAGAAAACTTTTTTGAAGCTTTTGACATTGAAATGTCTTGTATTTCAAAATAACATTTTCAGATTTCAACCAAATAAACTGTTGGAGTTGTTTCAGGTTGTTGGTGTTTTATATTGTGTTACTAGCACTTATATGGTTTAAAGCAAACCATTTTCTCAAATGAATTGAGTTGAAACACCAAAGGAATAAGTTGTTGCAACTAGAATGTAATAATTGTTCGAAGTGGAAAGTAATGAGTACATTTAACTTAAGTGGTAACATTGTTATGAAGAAATTCATTCAAGTTACTCTTACTTAATAAAACAATACTTTTACACATCCTAATTTACTTAACTAAAACCACAAATAGCTGAATATTACTTAATAGATTCAATTTTATTTAACCTGTTGCAATTAATACTTCTAACTTCAATTAATTAGTTATAAGAAAGTATATTACCAAGTTACTTGTAATCAAATATAGTGATTGTTTATATGTTAATTATAAAGTTATTTAACTTAAATTATTTAAAGCAATACACTTGCTCAAATAGTTTGAGTTGAACTTACTTATCAGGTTTTAAGAGTGCATATACAGGCGATAATCAGTTCCCAAACATATCAACATTCACTGTTTCTTAGTTCAATAACAGAACAATAGCATTCGTACAGTTCAGAGTCTGATTTTAGGTTTTATTTTAACAATATGTTTGATTGAGTTCTTGCATGTAGATGATACTTTTAATACATTTAGTACTAACTTCATGCAGAATGAATTATAAATGGTACATTTAATAAATTTAGTACCACCTTTATGAGGATCTCAGCATAAATAGTGAATTTTATAAAAGCTTTTTGACAAATAAATGTTATTAAACTGTATTCGTTTTCTAAATTATTTAATTGATGACATTAATATTAATCAGCTTCATTTAACTTTAATTTCATCTATTTATATTGCACCTTTCATACACAAACATGCAGCTAAAAATGAAATTAATATAACCCATGTATACTTAATAAAACAATACTTTTACACATCTAATTTACTTAACATAAAACCACAAATAGCTGAATATTACTTAATAGATTCAATTTTATTTAACCTGTTGCAATTAATACTTCTAACTTCAATTAATTAAGTTATAAGAAAGTATATATACCAAGTTACTTGTAATCAATATAGTGATTGTTTATATGTTAATTATAAGTTATTTAACTTAAATTATTTAAAGCAATACACTTGCTCAAATAGTTTGAGTTGAACTTACTTATCAGGTTTAAGAGTGCATATATAATCAGTTCCCAAACATATCAACATTCACTGTTTCTAGTTCAATAACAGAACAAATAGATTCGTACAGTTCAGAGTCTGATTTTAGGTTTTATTTTAACAATATAATTTGATTGAGTTCTTGCATGTAGATGATACTTTTAATACATTTAGTACTAACTTCATGCAGAATTAATTATAAATGGTACATTTATAAATTTAGTACCACCTTTATGCAGGATCTCAGCATAAATAGTGAATTTTATAAAAGCTTTTTGACAAAATAAATGTTATTAAACTGTATTCGTCTTTTCTAAATTATTTAATTGATGACATTAATATTAATCAGCTTCATTTAACTTTAATTTCATCTATTATATTGCACCTTCATACACAAACATGCAGCTAAAAATGAAATTAATATAAACCCCATGTATTTACACAGTAAACAACTAATAAAACATAAAGATTAAGTTCACAGACCACATTCTTCCTTTAGACTGTTTATTATTATTATGAAATATTCAAACTGAAAAATGTACATTATCTCAGAGATTTTTCTGAAGTTTCATGCATCATCTGTGCAGTACAGAAAGAGATCCATGACAGTGATAGAAGTGTTCGAGCTCCTGAACTGTAAAATACTCTTCTCCCTGTTTTCCTTCTCATTACAACACAATATCAGACTTGCTGATCTGAAACAGAGTTTAACCTTGTGTAAGTGTAACAACTGCTCTCTAATTCTACAGCTTCACCACTACATACTCAAATACTACTGCGTGTGCAATCTTCTAATAAACCCTAATAGTGACATGGTGTTGTATTAATGAATAGTTCATTTGAATATTCCTTTCAGATAAAAGTCATAAATAAATAGATTGAAGTAGAGCGTTCGTGTGTTATTGTCTATTAAACTGAGTTGGAGAAGTTCTGTTAGATATGAGACTCTCCATTAACAATTTCTGCTACCTAAATTAAATACTGGTATAATATGGAACTAAATGCTCAGTTTAATTTGGATTAATTTCCATCTACTTGAAATAAACTGTAAAACTTAATACGGTCACCATCTACCATCAGTCTAGTGTAATCTCTCACAAAGATACCTGAGATCTGGTCTCTACTTAAAAATAAAAATTCATTAGAAATAAATGAAAATAATCAGGCTGTAATACTGCACTGTATTTAAATGGCTCTTTTTTTCGCTCTGATGTATTTGGTGTTATAGGTTTTGTTTCAGTAAATTCAGACTTTTTGTTTGTATTTAATTTAGTATCTGTTTAATTCCTAATCTCTTATATACAGTAAAAGCCAAACTGCTGTGTGTCTGTTCTCGCTATTAATGACGTCATTAGAGCTCCACTACTTCTAATTGCATGCTGTGACAGTGAGCTCTAATACACATCACACTGCACCTACTGGTCATTTATGATTCTGCAACATTCATGGAGTGACTCCGGTCAACTCCGGTTCTCAATTCAGACACAGTTTACTGTCAAATACCGCGTACTAACTGCTTTCTCTATGGAGCTTTATGTAATAAGTGTAGTTTAAACACTCATCAATTAAATACAATTATCAACAGAATGTGAAACAATGACAGTTTGGACTTTAAAAACATCTATGTATTATGTAACAGAGATATCTACTGCAGTTAGCATGCTAAGCTAGCCCGGTCCGTCCTCAGAGAGCAGAGAGTCCCGCTGACCTTCACTCGCTTTATACACAGTTTACAGCCGTTTTATCTTATTTATGACTGTAATATCGCTCTTCTCTCAGGAACAACAGAAAAAAAGTTGTGAAGACATGATATTTTATCCGCTCTTTCCTCCGTATGTGCGCATGCGCATAGTGATGTGCGCGTGTAAGAGAGAGAGAGAGAGAGAGAGAGAGAGAGGAGAGAGAGAGAGAGAGGCCGGAGGCGGAGCATCTCGGTGTGACGTCACAGTAGGGCAACATCTATGTAAGTCAGAACGCGTCTCTGTTTCTCTCATTCCGAGGTTTGTGCGTGTGAGTAAAGATACGTAACATGGGCTCTTCAGAAGGTTTAGAGAGTTTTTTCAAAGCAGAAGAATGAAGAAACAAAGCAGATTGCTGAAAAGAAGGAGAAGCTGGAACACATAGAGAAAGCAGTAAAAGACTTGGATGCATTTTCTAAACTGATGATAGAGAAGATAACAGAAGAGAGAGAAGAGAAAGCCATTCTACTACAGATGGTGCAAAAGCTGGAGGCTACTTTGGCTATTGAGCAAAAGCAGCGGGAACAGGACATAACTGAGAAAAGCCAGAGCTGGGCGAGAGAACAAAAACAACTGGAGGAACATGTTGCTCAGTTTGAGTTTATTTTGGATCAGACCGCTATAAAGCTCCAGTCTTCCCTGGAAATCCATGAGGAACAAGAGAAAACTGTAGAATGTGAGAGAGAGAGCTGGACGAGAGAACAAAAACAACTGAAGGAACATGTTGCTCAGCTCGAGGTCACTTTGGAACAGACCACCATGGAGCTCCAGTCTTCCCTGAAAATCCATGAGGAACTGGAGAAAACTGTAGAATGTGAGAGAGAGAGCTGGACGAAAGAACAAAAACAACTGAAGGAACATGTTGCTCAGCTCAAGGTCACTTTGGAACAGACCACCATGGAGCTCCAGTCTTCCCTGAAAGTCCATGAGGAACTGGAGAAAACTGTAGAATGTGAGAGAGAGAGCTGGACGAGAGAACAAAAACAACTGAAGGAACATGTTGCTCAGCTCGAAGTCACTTTGGAACAGACCACCATGGAGCTCCAGTCTTCCCTGAAAGTCCATGAGGAACTGGAGAAAACTGTAGAATGTGAGAGAGAGAGCTGGACGAGAGAACAAAAACAACTGAAGGAACATGTTGCTCAGCTCGAAGTCACTTTGGAACAGACCACCATGGAGCTCCAGTCTTCCCTGAAAGTCCATGAGGAACTGGAGAAAACTGTAGAATGTGAGAGAGAGAGCTGGACGAGAGAACAAAAACAACTGAAGGAACATGTTGCTCAGCTCGAAGTCACTTTGGAACAGACCACCATGGAGCTCCAGTCTTCCCTGAAAGTCCATGAGGAACTGGAGAAAACTGTAGAATGTGAGAGAGAGAGCTGGACGAGAGAACAAAAACAATTAAAGGAACATGTTGCTCAGGTCGAGGTCACTTTGGAACAGACCACCATGGAGCTCCAGTCTTCCCTGAAAGTCCATGAGAAACTGGAGAAAAGTGTAGACTGTGAGAGAGAGAGCTGGACGAGAGAACAAAAACAACTGAAGGAACATGTTGCTCAGCTCGAGGTCACTTTGGAACAGACCACCATGGAGCTCCAGTCTTCCCTGGAAATCCATGAGGAACTGGAAAAAACGGTAGAATGTGAGAGAGAGAGCTGGACGAGAGAACAAAAACAACTAAAGGAACATGTTGCTCAGCTCGAGGTCACTTTGGAACAGACCACCATGGAGCTCCAGTCTTCCCTGAAAATCCATGAGGAACTGGAGAAAACTGTAGAATGTGAGAGAGAGAGCTGGACGAGAGAACAAAAACAACTGAAGGAACATGTTGCTCAGCTCGAAGTCACTTTGGAACAGACCACCATGGAGCTCCAGTCTTCCCTGAAAATCCATGAGGAACTGGAGAAAACTGTAGAATGTGAGAGAGAGAGCTGGACGAAAGAACAAAAACAACTGAAGGAACATGTTGCTCAGCTCAAGGTCACTTTGGAACAGACCACCATGGAGCTCCAGTCTTCCCTGGAAATCCATGAGGAACTGGAAAAAACTGTAGAATGTGAGAGAGAGAGCTGGACGAGAGAACAAAAACAACTGAAGGAACATGTTGCTCAGCTCGAGGTCACTTTGGAACAGACCACCATGGAGCTCCAGTCTTCCCTGGAAATCCATGAGGAACTGGAAAAAACGGTAGAATGTGAGAGAGAGAGCTGGACGAGAGAACAAAAGAAAGTGGAGGAACATGTTGCTCAGCTTGAGTTTATTTTGGAGCAGACCACTATGAAGCTCCAGTCTTCCCTGAAAATCCATGAGGAACTGGAGAAAACTGAAAAATGTGAGAGAGAGAGCTGGGCAAAAGAACAAAAGAAAATTGAGGAATATGTTGCTCAGCTAGGGGTCACTTTGGAACAGACCAAAGTGACCCCTTTCTGGTATCAGTACTTTACTCCACTATTTATTTTTCAGACAACTTTTTACTTTTACTCATTACATTTTTACACAAATATCTGTACTTTTTACTTCTTACATTTTTTAAACCGACTCGTTACTTTAGTTTTAATCCGTTGATTTGGTGAAATATATTTTTTATTTTCACTGTGCGCCGATTTTAGCCGAACAACCGATTTCCTTTTACTACGCGTCTTTTTCAGTCCGCTGGTGTATAAATTCCTGACTCTCACTCTTTACGAAGATAAGAATCAGCAGGCAAAAGGCAGTAAGAAGTTTGGGGTTAACATGGATGAGACAGAGGGAGTCAGTGATGTAAACATGACATTGTCATTAACACGCTATCAGTTCAGCGCGCATTTCTGTTTTTACCAGTTTTAAAACGGTGATCGCGTTCTTAGTGATTTTGT
This sequence comes from Silurus lanzhouensis, assembly GCA_039877035.1. Classification (NCBI taxonomy): domain Eukaryota; kingdom Metazoa; phylum Chordata; class Actinopteri; order Siluriformes; family Siluridae; genus Silurus; species Silurus lanzhouensis. Next base: position 33,130 of record JBCEWE010001441.1, read on the forward strand.
GAGCGATCTTTGTGTTTGCAATGTTGGAGAATATAATAAAGGTTTGTATCGAGAATCGACGGTGGTTTGTATAGTATACTGGTAAATCTCTGCTGTTAGTTGGTGCACATATGCCTTTTGTTGTTGTTATGCGATGAACGGGAGGCGAAAGCCGAAGTGAAAGCAAAACAGTTTATTGCAGCACAGGGCACAGCCAAACACTCGCCTTGAAAGTGAATATTGCGGTGGTGCGCTCTGGGAGCGCGGTCCACTAAGTCTGAAACTGAAAAGAGGCAGTCTGTATATATAATCCACGGGTGCGCTTGGTAAAAGCGCGGCGCTGAACAGCACACGGGAGAACGTGGGATGAGCAGCAAAAGCATAAAATTAACAACGGCAGGATCGGGGGAATCCGGGATGCGCTTTGGTTAGAAAAGCACAGCCGGTGAGAGAGTGCGGAGTCCGAGTGGGAAGGCACGTACCGGGATACGCATGAACGATAACAACGACTGCCGTGAACCAACATATACCAACAATAACGGACGGTGAGAGTGTGGAAGTGAGGGGTTTAAATAGGAGCTGGTGATGAGTGCTAAATGTGCGCGATTGAAACCTGGAGCTTCAGAGAAAGCGGAGGTTTGACAGCAGCTGAAGGGGGCATGGCAGGTGGTTTCCTCACAGCTAACAAACATGTATGTACATTTTTATAGCGTGCCGTCATCAAACAAATCGCGGCAACAATGTTGTGTAAAAAAAAAAAAAAACACGTGCATGTACATTCTCATTTAATAACGCACATCATGTAAATAAAGAAATTTCAAGCATGTTAATATACTGCCGCCATATTGGTTTTCGTTTGTCTCGATCATCAGTTATCTCAACGCTTTTTGGCGTCCCCCTAGGCCCTCGACATAACCGGGTTCCACTCTATCTATCTATCTATCTATCTATCTATCTATCTATCTATCTATCTGTACATGGTATATATATATACAATTATTTTTTACCAAAAGTTTGCGGACACCTGGTCATAAGTACGGTATGTGCTTTTTAAGCATTGCATTCCACATTTATCATTGCTCTTTTTTTTCCACTCTTCATTCCACGATTTAGTATGCTATTCAGGAGTGTTACTGATGAGTTGTTAATATCAGACAAGTGTAGTAGTGATGTAGTTCAGGTGAGGAGGCCTGGGGTTTTTCTTTCCTATCAGTTTAACAGCAGTTACTGAAGCACACAGAGGAACAACTCAGTCATACACTAGGACACATTTCACTACCACATTTATACCTGTTTTTACATCTTTATTATTTCCTAAAGTGTCCATTCACTGTATAAATGTATATAAAAATACAGAAAAGGACATGAAAAGCGAAATACAATTATTTAGCAACATTAGCTAGGCTAACTAGCCAGCTAAATATTCTTAGCTTCGATAGTTTTCTTCCTCAATCTAAATATTAGATTTTTAGTGAACTATAAGTAAGCTTTATTTTATTTATTTATTCAACTTTTAGTCAAAGAGAAAAAGTTTCTAATAAACTAACAAACACAAAAGCAGCGCTAGCAAACCTGGCTAGCATGAGGCTAATGTTGATGTCTCTTACACCATTAGCCGAAAGGTCCATTTCTGCTCACTGCAACATTTATGGAAATATTATCACTCCTTATTATCATTCTTTATTTATATTAATCCACTTTTTTCCTGCAAGTCTGTGATCTTTATGCTAATGATCATGAAATATCATGAAATATCATTTATGAATGTGAATTTCTTTGTTAGAATTGCTGTAAGAAATTAATGATAACATTTTTATCAGCAAAGATCATTGTATTGTATAAAATAGTATGATTAATGTGTGTGTGTGTGTGTGTGTGTGTGTGTGTGTGTGTGTGTGTGTGTGTGTGCGCGCGTGTGCTTGTGTGTCAGATGTCAAATCTTCCATCACAGGAAATCAAACCCAGATAAACCTGAGAGCAAAGAGAGCTGCATCAGACATGCCACCACCCAGTGCTGCTAAAAAGCCTCGACTTGATGCTGCACCTCACAAACAACACACAAAACAGTCCCTCATCACTAGTGCATTGGAAACACTAGAGATTTCCTGTTATGATGTTTTATCACCAAACTCAATTGATGCACTACTTAACAGAAAATGTGAACTTCCTGTTCTAACATATGAAGAAAAATTTGTCATTTCCAGGTTTTGTGTGAACGAGGTCAGTGATTATCTTCTGTTTTATTTAGTGTGCATTCAATTCAAATGCATGCATTTTATTTAGTGTGCATGCATTCCTTAATCTGTGTATTTGAGTTTTCTTATTTTTAATAGTCAATCCATAATTCACTGGTCCTGATGTTCTGAAATTAAACAGTAGATATGATTTGTCATGTAAAATGTTTACTCCAGGTTTTGGTTTATGCAAAATCTAGTAGTTTTCCTAAACCTAATCTACAGTCAAGTCTTAACTCCCTTATATTTGTTTTAAATGCATGACTTGAATACATGTTTGATTTAGTTGGATGTTGGTTAATATTTTTCTTCCGTCTCATTTAGTCGTTGGCAGAGACGTTTCTGGAAGTGGTTTTGGACAAGATCAAGGCGGAGAAAGAGTCTATGGGACATGAACTCCTGCAGTCTCTCTGTAGGGTTTATGTGGGATTGTGTCGAAAGAGAGGAGACTCTCATAAAGCACATGCCCTCGCCTACAGATTTCTCAAAGAAAGTGAGATTATATTGACATTTCATTACATATATCCTAAAAATAATCTGGACAGTCATACAGAGAAGCCAATTGTGTTCTGTTTTTGGTTTTGTATTTTATTTAAAAAAATGTATTTTAAATCTCTGATATAATTTTTTTTTCTTTGCAGACTTTTCTGAAGCCCCAAAACTGATAATGGTCATGGTGACAGCATGGCCAAGTGTTTTCTCCCAAAACAGCCCTTTATGCAGAGCCATTCACATCGTGTGCAAAATGAAGACATACGGAAAGATTTATTACTTGCTCAGCAAATATCTGCACTGGGATACGGTAAGTAGCTGATTCTCATCAAAACAGTCATCAGAACAGTCATTAAACATCGTTTTTCACCTGGAATTTTCATGTGTTTTACTGCATTCTTAATCTACTTCCAATTTCCAATGTCCATGTCATCTATGGAGCAAATTCATTATAAATTCATGTTGAATTAAATCAATAAGTATTTCATTTTTTTTTCTTAATTCAAGCAAAAGGTGTTACAGGACATCACTATTTTAGACTTTATTATTAGTGTGAGTAAACGCTGATAACCAGCAGCAAAGAAACTGCACTTAACTCCAGCGTTAATGACACTGTTTATGACAAAATGATCAGATCAGTGCAATAAACATGCAAGCAAATAAATCTGTGTTTCATAATATACTAATAAAGGAAGTGATATAGAACCACGTGACACTGTGCTCAATACTGAATAAAAAGCTAACTTTGTGTCTTAATTTACATACTCATGTACTATTCTAGAGCATTATTTACCCCTGCTACTGTCTGATACATAAACCCTTCAGTAACGTGTGCTATTTTTCATTTGTGTTTAAAATCTTTTGGTCATTTGGAGGTCATTTTCTAGGACTCCTTCTTACATAAAAGTAATAAATGGAGGTTATAAAATGATTGTAAACATTGTTTCATTTATCTGGTTTTTTTTAATATGTATTTTCTGCCAGGAGCCTTCAGGAAACATCTACAGAACCATCACCAGCACACTGAAGGCTCTTCTGGAAGACAAAAATCTGACATTCCAGAAGAGCAGTTGGTATGGTGATGATCTCTGTCCTGCTGCCTGGGACTACGTATTCAGCCTGGACCTTCTCTGTGCACAACTGGGCTGGATTTGGACCGTCTCCCATGTTATACGGTACTAAATGTTAAACTGCTTCAACGTATTTAATTCTCATCTTTCTAGTTTTTTAAACATTTGATAGATTGCAAACCGGCAAATTTAAGACTCATATGAGACAGTGTGTGTCCCAAATACTGCATATTTTCCATTCTTGTTGCATAAACTTACAATTGATGGTACAAGCACAATGGCCAATCTATTACTGCTAGAACTAACACTTGATATGTTAATTATTTTATTTATTAGAAAGGATGTTTGGCCCAATTTGAAAATTTGGCTGTTGAGAACACAAACAGAGGAAAAACAGTTTAAAAATGTCTCTGTAGCAGCAATTATAAGGCTACTTGGTAAGTTTCCTGTAAATCCTGTTTTAGAGCATTATCTCACATTATTTCTGGATTCTTCTGTTTTTTCCTCATGTTCTTTGTCCATCTCAAACAGGGCGACTTGGCCAACAAGGCCTTAAGGAGAACGTGGCAGCATCAGTCGAGGATCTGGCAAAAAGCATAACTGAGTTCGGGACACAAAAACGTTCAAAAGGTATCACTAAAGGATCAAATAAACAAGTACTTTATCAATCTTTATCTTTATTCTCTGATTTTTTAGATTTCTATCATCAGAAAAGTGCTTCAGCAAATCCTAATTTTATGATGGATTTTGTGTGCAGATTTGCCGTGGGAGGTGCAGCTCGCAGTGGTTTATGCCACTCATAATCTAGCACCCAGCAACCCCAAAGTCACTCTGAAGGCTTTGGAATCATGGAAGAAAGAACTCACAAAGCCCGTTCCTCCAGCCGTCACCAAGTGCCTTGAGCAGATCAGCTTTCTTTGTTCTTAAACAAAAGCAAAAAATGTTATTAAATTAAATAATGTTTAATAGATTACAATCATGGAATTCTATATTTTTGTACAAAAAATACAATACATAATAGATCTGCACAGTGTTATTGATTGTCTCTTTACAGTGGCGGGTCTTGCATTTTACACCCGAACATCTGTCTTAAGTCCCAATCATCCTCTTAATAACATCAATATGATGCCACAGCTGTAAAAACCATCATTATTATACATCATATAATACATGCAGTATAACAGAGTGCATACAGATTCTTGTGCATTTTCCTTACATTACAGTTTTCCTGGTGTTTTGAAATTAAGTCAAATTGTGTGTTTTTGTACAGATTTTACAAAGAAAATGCAAAAGTGTAAAGGGTTAATGTCCTTTATACTATAAAAACTGTCGAAATTGACGCGTTAATGTTAGGCGAGGTACGGAGGCGGAAGCCGGAGTAACGGCAAACATAAACTTTATTCAGCAAAAGGCAGAGCCAACACAAAATACCCGTGCAGATCGGGATAATCCGGCAAACGGCAGTTCAAATATAACATTCACGGTGCGTAAAGGAGGAAGCGCGGCATGGGGGGAGGCGACGGGGAAGCGTCGGTAGTCCGAGGTGCGCTGGGGAAGCCAAACGCGGCCGTGGAGTGAGCGAGGAGTCCGGGCGAAGAAGGTATGTAGCGGGAGACGCACAAACGCGAACACACACCAGAATTAACCTGCACGACCACGCATGAACGTACAATAACGGACCCCGAGTGTGGGTGAGTGAGTGGTTTATATGGAGGCAGGGAATGAGTCGATAATGCGCTTCAGCTGTGTGTGATTTCCGCTGCACGCTTGGGAGCGCGCAGAGGCAAAGGCAGCCTCTGAAGGAGGCGTAGCAGATGGATTCCTGACAGTTAAAAACACGTTTACCCAAATTAATTTTAACAGCACTAATTTTATTAATGCACAATTAGATATGTGAATAAATGAAAATTAATAAAAATAGGCGAAGATAAAAACCTTCAACGCAACACATTTATTCATGACGTCTTTTCTTTTACTCAAAAATAAAAATACAAATAACCTGTTTTATCACTTAACATTTTTTTTACAGATGAGCTAATTAAAACCATCCAAAACGGACACATATATATATATATATATATATATATATATATATATATATATATATATATATATATATACACACACACATATACACAGTGGGGCAAAAAAGTATTTAGTCAGCCACTAATTGTGCAAGTTCTCCCACTTAAAAAGATCAGAGAGGCCTGTAATTTTCATCAAAGGTACACTTCAACTATTAGAGACAAAATGAGAAAAAAAATCCTGAGAATCACATTTTTTTATTTTTAAAGAATTTATTTGCAAATTACGGTGGAAAATAAGTATTTTGTCACCTACAAAAAAGCCAGATTTCAGGCTCTCACTGACCTGTAACTTCTTTAAGAGGCTCCTCTGTCCTCCACTTGTTACCTGTATTATTGGCACCTGTTTGAACTTATCAGTATAAAAGACACCTGTCTACAAAGTCAAACCGTCAGAATCCAAACTCCACTATGGCCAAGACCAAAGAGCTGTCAAAGGACACCAGAAACAAAATTGTAGACCTGCACCAGGCTGGGAAGACTGAATCTGCAATAGGTAAGAAGCTTGGTGTGAAGAAATTCAACTGTGGGAGCAATATTATAAAATGGAAGACATAGAAGACCACTGATAATCTCCCTCAATCTGGGGTTTCACGCATAATCTCACACGGTGGGGTCAAAATGATCACAAGAACGGTGAGCAAAATTCCCAGAACCACACGGGGGGACCTAGTGAATGACCTGCAGAGAGCTGGGACCAAAGTAACAAAGGCTACCATCAGTAACACACTACGCTGCCAGGTCCTCAAATCCTGCAGTGCCAGACGTGTCCCCCTGCTTAAGTCAGTACATGTCCAGGCCCGTCTGAAGTTTGCTAGAAAGACATTTGGATGATCCAGAAGAGGATTAGGAGAATGTCATATGGTCAGATGAAACCAAAATACTTTTGGTAAAAACTTAACTTGTCGTGTTTGGAGGAGAAAGAATGCTGAGTTGCATCCAAACAACACCATACCTACTGTAAAGCATGGGGGTGGAAACTTCATGATTTGGGTATGTTTTTCTGCAAAGCGACCAGGACGACTGATCTGAAAACCTCCTTTCATCAGCAAGGGCATTGAAGATGAAACATGGCTGGGTCTTTTAGCATGACAATGATCCAAACACACCACCTGGGCAATGAAGAAGTGGCTTTGTAAGAAGCATTTCAAGGTCCTGGAGTGGCCTAGCAAGTCTCCAGCTCTTAACCCCAGAGAAAATCTTTGGAGGGAGTTGAACATCCATGTTGCCCAGCGACAGCCCCAAAACATCACTGCTCACAGAAAACGTTTGATCTTTGTCATTGCAAACAATGGGTATATAACAAAGTATTGAGATGAACTTTTGATATTGACCAAATACTTATTTTCCACCATAATTTGCAAATAGATTCTTTAAAAATCAGACAATGTGATTTTCTGGATTTTTTCTTATTTTGTCTCTAATTGTTGAAGTGTACCTATAATGGAAGGTCGCTCTCATCTTTTTAAGTGGAAGAACTTGCACAATTGGTTGCTGACTAAATACTTTATTGCCCCACTGTATTAAAGGGTCACATTGTATGTAAGGGTCGTGTAGGCATTTGATGCATGTTGACTCTTGAAATTACTTTTTGTGTTTCATGTTGCAGTTCTCCCTAATACAGTACAACGGAAGTGGCTGATGTACTGAAACTGAGGGTCATTCTAGATGATGAAAACTTTGAGAGGCTGATTTTTCCCTCTCGTCCTGAGAATGTACACGGCCTCATTGTTGAAATTAAAGATAAGTTGAACTTGAATTTTTGCTTTCGGCTTCAGTTTGAAAAAACAGAGTTTGATAATGCACTATGCAATTTAGTTAATATCGAGGACCTTGCCTCCTGAGCGACTGTTAGAGTAGTTAAACTGGTTGAAACAGATCTGAGTTCTTCCAGTTTAGACGACACAATGCTACTGTCGGATAGATTAGAGCACCTTAGCCGAATGTCCAGAGGTCTTTGTTGTTCCCCCATTCTCATACGAGGTGGAGTACACTCTAAGAGAAGGCAACGCTGCATTTTCGACAGAGGGAAAACTTTAAAGCTGAAAAGGGATCAAAAACACAACATACTAGATGTGATAGCTGTTAAAATGTATAAGCATAAAGCCTATCCTAGTTCCAAACAGATTGGCAAGGCTGCAGAAACTCTAGTATTCAAGCACCACTGCAAAAAAGAAAAAGGTTCCACAACAAGTTATAACAGCCTAGGCTTCAAAATGGGCAACTACAGGACTGAACTGACCAGGGCTGACATAAAGGATGTGGCTGTGAAAGTAGGAAAGTGAAGCAGGACAAATCCAGAAGGTTTAGCATCCAGGGCCAACATCAAATGACCCAGAAGAGGAGAAATCAATTTCCTTCCCAATTATCCCTGTGGACAGGCTAAGGACATTTTGGAAACCAAGAGGCTTGAGATGGTGGACCAGTTCAAGAAGGCTGTAGAAGGAGGAGACATGACTCTCATTAATCAGCATATGCAACACACCTTTCTCTCAGGCATAAAGACATTGTGAATTCAGCTCCTTTAATTTGCTGAACTAAAAGATAGCTGGCCTGCACACTTTTGTGAAGCTCAACTAAGTAAAAGAAAAAGTCTTAATTTAATATGGATTGTTTGTTTGTCTGTCCTTTTGTTCCCAATGCAACTTTACAGCGAATTTCACAGGATAAAAATCAAAATCTGCCATTTTCTTTCTATGCTGCTCTTGACAAATATACATCTCAATTTCTGAAACTGTACTAAAAGGGGAAAATAGGATATTTTGGTGAGAAGATGGAAGACTTTTTGATGGCATATGAAGAACATGTAAAGAAGATATTTTAAGTGCATTGCATTACATAATGGTAAATGTGAACACTCAACCCTGAGATCTTTGTGCAATGTATTTGTGTTTCTGCAAAAGGACAAGAATGACACCAATGTATCCAGAACAGCAGCCCTGGCAGGCCTTTCACTTTACTTAAAGGAGGACTCCTCACAGATCTTCAACAATTGCAAGGTATTGTTATTGTCTTTTCACATATCTGCAAGTAAAATGCTTTCTTTCAGCGTCTGCCCTTCATAATGCAACCCTCTCCATTTATCCGGGCTTGAGGCTGGCACTAAGAGTGGCTGGGGATGGTTCCCTGACCTGGGATCGAACCCGGGCCGCAGCGGTGAGCGCGGCGCATCCTAACCACTAGACTACCAGGGACCATCTGCAAGTACAATTACCTTATTAAATATTCTGAGATAAACATTGCTATAAACAGTGGTAAAAACATTCAGACTACAATTGCACCCCAATATACAGAAAAACAAAGAGCAAGAATACATCCCATAATTCTCTTATATTCATTTAAAATGTTAAAAATACTAAATTGGAGATTGGAGATCTTTTTTAAATTATTCTATTTAAAACCATGGATGGTATAATATAAAAATATTAGTTTTACATACAGTAGAACCTCGGGTTATGAGTAACTTTGAATACGAGCAAATTGGAATCCGAGAATACATTTTAAATACATTTTGTATTGCATCAACCTGCGAGCAAAACTTTTTTTGCTATATGGGCATTTTTCACAAGTATGAACGAGACTCTCGAGCGATGCGCAAAAAACAACGCATTGCCTCGGTCTCCGAGCAGCACACGTAGAAGCACTTCAAGATGTTGTAAGTTAAATAATTTAAGTGAAAATTGTACCACATTTTCATCCCAAGGAAACTTGTGATTACATCCATGTTTTATTTCAGGTTGAACTTAAGTAAACAGTAGAAAACTTTTTTGAAGCTTTTGACATTGAAATGTCTTGTATTTCAAAATAACATTTTCAGATTTCAACCAAATAAACAGTTGGAGTTGTTTCAGGTTGTTGGTGTTTTATATTGTGTTACTAGCACTTATATGGTTTAAAGCAAACCATTTTCTCAAATGAATTGAGTTGAAACACCAAAGGAATAAGTTGTTGCAACTAGAATGTAATAATTGTTCGAAGTAGAAAATAATGAGTACATTTAACTTAAGTGGTAACATTGTTATGAAGAAAATTCATTCAAGTTACTCTTACTTAATAAAAACAATACTTTTACACATCCTAATTTACTTAACATAAAACCACAAATAGCTGAATATTACTTAATAGATTCAATTTTATTTAACCTGTTGCAATTAATACTTCTAACTTCAATTAATTAAGTTATAAGAAAGTATATATACCAAGTTACTTGTAATCAAATATAGTGATTGTTTATATGTTAATTATTAAGTTATTTAACTTAAATTATTTAAAGCAATACACTTGCTCAAATAGTTTGAGTTGAACTTACTTATCAGGTTTAAGAGTGCATATACAGGCGATAATCAGTTCCCAAACATATCAACATTCACTGTTTCTAGTTCAATAACAGAACAAATAGCATTCGTACAGTTCAGAGTCTGATTTTAGGTTTTATTTTAACAATATGTTTGATTGAGTTCTTGCATGTAGATGATACTTTTAATACATTTAGTACTAACTTCATGCAGAATGAATTATAAATGGTACATTTAATAAATTTAGTACCACCTTTATGCAGGATCTCAGCATAAATAGTGAATTTTATAAAAGCTTTTTTGACAAAATAAATGTTATTAAACTGTATTCGTCTTTTCTAAATTATTTAATTGATGACATTAATATTAATCAGCTTCATTTAACTTTAATTTCATCTATTTATATTGCACCTTTCATACACAAACATGCAGCTAAAAATGAAATTAATATAAACCCCATGTATGTTACACAGTAAACAACCAATAAAAACATAAAGCATTAAGTTCACAGACCACATTCTTCCTTTAGACTGTTTATTATTATTATGAAAATTATTCAAACTGAAAAATGTACATTATCTCAGAGATTTTTCTGAAGTTTCACTGCATCATCTGTGCAGTACAGAAAGAGATCCATGACAGTGATAGAAGTGTTCGAGCTCCTGACACTGTAAAATACTCTTCTCCCTGTTTTCCTTCTCATTACAAACACAATATCAGACTTGCTGATCTGAAACAGAGTTTTAACCTTGTGTAAGTGTAACAACTGCTCTCTAACTTCTACAGCTTCACCACTACATCACTCAAATACTACTGCCGTGTGCAATCTTCTAATAAACCCTAATAGTGACATGGTGTTGTATTAATGAATAGTTCATTTGAATATTCCTTTCAGATAAAAGTCATAAATAAATAGATTGAAGTAGAGCTGTTCGTGTGTTATTGGTCTATTAAACTGAGTTGGAGAAGTTCTGTTAGATATGAGACTCTCCATTAACAATTTCTGCTACCTAAATTAAATACTGGTATAATATGGAACTAAATGCTCAGTTTAATTTGGATTAATTTCCATCTACTTGAAATAAACTGTAAAACTTAATACGGTCACCATCTACCATCAGTCTAGTGTAATCTCTCACTAAAGATACCTGAGATCTGGTCTCTACTTAAAATAAAAATTCATTAGAAATAAATGAAAATAATCAGGCTGTAATACTGCACTGTATTTAAATGCCTCTTTTTTATTCTTCGCTCTGATGTATTTGGTGTTATAGGTTTTGTTTCAGTAAATTCAGACTTTTTGTTTGTATTTAATTTTAGTATCTGTTTAATTCCTAATCTCTGATATACAGTAAAAGCCAAACTGCTGTGCGTCTTGTTCTCGCTATTAATGACGTCATTAGAGCTCCACTACTTCTAATTGCATGCTGTGACAGTGAGCTCTAATACACATCACACTGCCACCTACTGGTCATTTATGATTCTGCAACATTCATGGAGTGACTCCGGTCAACTTCCGGTTCTCAATTCAGACACAGTTTACTGTCAAATACCGCGTACTAACTGCTTTCTCTATGGAGCTTTATGTAATAAGTGTAGTTTAAACACTCATCAATTAAATACAATTATCAACAGAATGTGAAACAATGACAGTTTGGACTTTAAAAACATCTATGTATTATGTAACAGAGATATCTACTGCAGTTAGCATGCTAAGCTAGCCCCGGTCCGTCCTCAGAGAGCAGAGAGTCCCGCTGACCTTCACTCGCTTTATACACAGTTTACAGCCGTTTTTATCTTATTTATGACTGTAATATCGCTCTTCTCTCAGGAACAACAGAAAAAAGTTGTGAAGACATGATATTTTATCCGCTCTTTCCCTCCGTAATGTGCGCATGCGCATAGTGAGTGTGCGCGTGTAAGAGAGAGAGAGAGAGAGAGAGAGAGAGAGAGGCCGGAGGGCGGAGCATCTCGGTGTGACGTCACAGTAGGGCAACATCTATGTAAGTCAGAACGCGTCTCTGTTTCTCTCATTTCCGAGGTTTGTGCGTGTGAGTAAAGATACGTAAACATGGGGCTCTTCAGAAGGTTTAGAGAGTTTTTTCAAAGCAGAAGAATGAAGAAAACAAAGCAGATTGCTGAAAAGAAGGAGAAGCTGGAACACATAGAGAAAGCAGTAAAAGACTTGGATGCATTTTCTAAAATGATGATAGAGAAGATAACAGAAGAGAGAGAAGAGAAAGCCATTCTACTACAGATGGTGCAAAAGCTGGAGGCTACTTTGGCTATTGAGCAAAAGCAGCGGGAACAGGACATAACTGAGAAAAGCCAGAGCTGGGCGAGAGAACAAAAACAACTGGAGGAACATGTTGCTCAGTTTGAGTTTATTTTGGATCAGACCGCTATAAAGCTCCAGTCTTCCCTGGAAATCCTTGAGGAACAAGAGAAAACTGTAGAATGTGAGAGAGAGAGCTGGATGAGAGAACAAAAACAACTGAAGGAACATGTTGCTCAGCTCGAGGTCACTTTGGAACAGACCACCATGGAGCTCCAGTCTTCCCTGAAAATCCATGAGGAACTGGAGAAAACTGTAGAATGTGAGAGAGAGAGCTGGACGAGAGAACAAAAACAACTGAAGGAACATGTTGCTCAGCTCGAAGTCACTTTGGAACAGACCACCATGAAGCTCCAGTCTTCCCTGAAAATCCATGAGGAACTGGAGAAAACTGTAGAATGTGAGAGAGAGAGCTGGACGAGAGAACAAAAACAACTGAAGGAACATGTTGCTCAGCTCGAGGTCACTTTGGAACAGACCACCATGGAGCTCCAGTCTTCCCTGAAAATCCATGAGGAACTGGAGAACACTGTACAATGTGAGAGAGAGAGCTGGACGAGAGAACAAAAACAACTGAAGGAACATGTTGCTCAGCTCGAGGTCACTTTGGAACAGACCACCATGGAGCTCCAGTCTTCCCTGAAAATCCATGAGGAACTGGAGAAAACTGTAGAATGTGAGAGAGAGAGCTGGACGAGAGAACAAAAACAACTGAAGGAACATGTTGCTCAGCTCGAAGTCACTTTGGAACAGACCACCATGAAGCTCCAGTCTTCCCTGAAAATCCATGAGGAACTGGAGAAAACTGTAGAATGTGAGAGAGAGAGCTGGACGAGAGAACAAAAGAAAATGGAGGAACATGTTGCTCGGCTTGAGTTTATTTTGGATCAGACCACCATGAAGCTCCAGTCTTCCCTGAAAATCCATGAGGAACTGGAGAAAACTGAGAAATGTGAGAGAGAGAGATGGGCAAAAGAACAAAAGAAAATGGAGGAACATGTTGCTCAGCTCGAGGTCACTTTGGAACAGACCACCATGGAGCTCCAGTCTTCCCTGAAAATCCATGAGGAACTGGAGAAAACTGTAGAATGTGAGAGAGAGAGCTGGACGAGAGAACAAAAACAACTGAAGGAACATGTTGCTCAGCTCGAAGTCACTTTGGAACAGACCACCATGAAGCTCCAGTCTTCCCTGAAAATCCATGAGGAACTGGAGAAAACTGTAGAATGTGAGAGAGAGAGCTGGACGAGAGAACAAAAGAAAGTGGAGGAACATGTTGCTCGGCTTGAGTTTATTTTGGATCAGACCACCATGAAGCTCCAGTCTTCCCTGAAAATCCATGAGGAACTGGAGAAAACTGAGAAATGTGAGAGAGAGAGATGGGCAAAAGAACAAAAGAAAATGGAGGAACATGTTGCTCAGCTAGAGGTCACTTTGGAACAGACCACCATGGAGCTCCAGTCTTCCCTGAAAATCCATGAGGAACTGGAGAAAACTGTAGAATGTGAGAGAGAGAGCTGGACGAGAGAACAAAAACAACTGGAGGAACATGATGCTCAGCTTGAGTTTATTTTGGAGCAGACCACCATGAAGCTCCAGTCTTGCCTGAAAATCCATGAGGAACTGGAGAAAACTGAAAAATGTGAGAGAGAGAGCTGGACGAGAGAACAAAAACAACTGAAGGAACATGTTGCTCAGCTCGAGGTCACTTTGAAACAGACCACCATGGAGCTCCAGGATACCCAGAATCACTGTGAGAAAGTAATAAATAGTGCAGAGCATGAGAGAGATCACTTGATGAGAGACAGAGAGCGACTGGAGGAAAGTGTTGCTCAGTTTGAGCCCGCGTTGGATTTTAAAGAAAAACAAGAGGACGAAAGAGAGAAAACTAAACTTGACATAGAGGAGAGGAACAACTTACAGCTTCAGACCAACAGGGGGCGCCGGGATACCCAGAATCTCTGTGAGGACGAAAAGAAGACTTCAGAGAATAAAACAGATCAATATATGAGAGTCCGAGAGCGATGGGAGGAAAGTGTTGCTCAGCAAAGACAAGAAAAAATGAAAAAGAAAACGAGAAATAGAAGAAGAAGACAAGAGAAACAGAGAGTCTGAACATGCCTTTTTCCTCTTTCTGTTTCTCTTAAGGCTATTTATGATAGTTTTACACTCATAGTCAATAGTATGAAGCTGAGTGTAAAGCTATTGTATCTTGTAGATCGTCTCGTCTTTTGATCATTTTTTATTTCTGTCTTGTAAAATATACTGATTTTAATCTTTTACTACAGCGAGACACAATAAACGCTATTAACATCATTTCAGATGAGCTTCTGCAGATGAGAGAAGTGATGCAAGAAATTGCATAATTATTAAAAGATGTAGTTGAACTATGAATTTTGTCTTCCTTACAAATGCTGTATGACCTCCTCATGGATTCTTCCACCTCTTGTGGGGCAGGGGGCTGTGGCTCGGGGTCATAATGCTGAGAGGGAGGAAGGTCAGGAGGGAGAGGGAAACTGGTCCTCAGTGCCACATTGAGCAAAACACCACACACCCTGATAATCTTGCACACTTTTTCCGGGTGGTATTGAAAGTCTTCCACCTGAGACATCCAGAGCTCCACATCTGCATTTCAGGAGGTGAGGAGCGTCTGAGGGGTGAAGCCTCTGTCACCTGTCATATTATAGACTACGTCAGGACAATGTTTACAATTTCTACATGTTGTTGAACTCACCAAGAAGCCAGTCATCACGTCCTGCTGCTGCCTGTAGTCTGTTCCCTACACTGCTATGTGCAGAGGTGGGAAGTAACGGAGTACAAATACTTCGTTACTGTACTTAAGTAGATTTTTCTGGTATCAGTACTTTACTCCACTATTTATTTTTCAGACAACTTTTTACTTTTACTCATTACATTTTTACACAAATATCTGTACTTTTTACTTCTTACATTCTTAAAACCGACTCGTTACTTTAGTTTTAATCCGTTGATTTGGTGAAATATATTTTTTATTTTCACTGTGCGCCGATTTCAGCCGAACAACCGATTTCCTTTTACTACAGAGCTTCAGAGAAAGTGGAGGTTTGACAGCAGCTGAAGGGGGCGTGGCAGGTGGTTTCCTCACAGTTCACAAACATGTATGTACATTTTTATAGCATGCCTTCATCAAACAAATCGCGGCAACGCTGTTGTGTAAAAAAAAAAAAAATCATCAGTTATCTCAACGCTTTTTGGCGTCCCCTAGGCCCTCGACATAACCGGGTTCCACTCTATCTATCTATCTATCTATCTATCTATCTATCTATCTATCTATCTATCTATCTATCTGTACATGGTATATACATATATATATATATATATATATATATATATATATATATATATATATATATATATATATTATTTTTTACCAAAAGTTTGCGGACACCTGGTCATAAGTACGGTATGTGCTTTTTAAGCATTGCATTCCACATTTAGTCCCAATTTGCTCTGTTATTTTCCTCCACTCTTCAGGGAAGATGTTCCACTAGACTTTGAAGTGTGCTTGTGGACATTTTATCATCAGAACAAGAGTGTTAGTGAAGTCAGGTAGTGATGTAGTTCAGGTGAGGAGGCCTGGGGTTTTTCTTTCCTATCAGTTTAACAGCAGTTACTGAAGCACACAGAGGAACAACTCAGTCATACACTAGGACACATTTCACTACCACATTTATACCTGTTTTTACATCTTTATTATTTCCTAAAGTGTCCATTCACTGTATAAATGTATATAAAAATACAGAAAAGGACATGAAAAGCGAAATACAATTATTTAGCAACATTAGCTAGGCTAACTAGCCAGCTAAATATTCTTAGCTTCGATAGTTTTCTTCCTCAATCTAAATATTAGATTTTTAGTGAACTATAAGTAAGCTTTATTTTATTTATTTATTCAACTTTTAGTCAAAGAGAAAAAGTTTCTAATAAACTAACAAACACAAAAGCAGCGCTAGCAAACCTGGCTAGCATGAGGCTAATGTTGATGTCTCTTACACCATTAGCCGAAAGGTCCATTTCTGCTCACTGCAACATTTATGGAAATATTATCACTCCTTATTATCATTCTTTATTTATATTAATCCACTTTTTTCCTGCAAGTCTGTGATCTTTATGCTAATGATCAGGAGTAAACACAAAATAAGGAACATCGCTTTTCCCCCTCTTCACTCCGGTACCCGATGGTTAATAATAATTACCGTATTTTTCAGACTATAAGCCGCTACTTTTTTCCCACGTTTTGAACCCAATGGCTTAAACAACGAAGCGGCTTATTTATGGATTTTTCCCGGTTTTACAAACTTCAAGCTAAAAAACTGAGCGACATAACATTAGACCAATGAAATTTCCGAACGTAAACGAAAAAACGCACCTCACCTGTGTTCTGAGCTGCACGGCTTTGGGAGAAAAAACTTCCACCGGTGGCGCACGACGATGACAAAAGATAAACTCCCCAGAGAAATACAGTGGTACCTTGACCTACGAGTTTAATTTGTCGCACATCAAATCAGTTTTCCATATTGAAAATACTAAAAATGGCATTCATCCGATCCAACCCTCAAAATGACACCCCGTTTTTATGTTTCATGTTATTAAATTGGATACATTTCTAAATAACAAATCTTGTATAAAAACATAATTGGAAAGAGTATGTAAAGATATAATAAGGTTTTATTCAGTGTATTTTCCTTGAAGATGACACGACTTGAGCTAACGAAAACGCCGGTGGTTGTTTCTACTTTGCTTATCTTAATTTTCATCACAATCTTCGCTTTCTGGCTTCGCTTCGCCATCTAGCAGCGGCGT
The DNA here is from genome assembly GCA_039877035.1 of Silurus lanzhouensis. Classification (NCBI taxonomy): domain Eukaryota; kingdom Metazoa; phylum Chordata; class Actinopteri; order Siluriformes; family Siluridae; genus Silurus; species Silurus lanzhouensis. The sequence continues at coordinate 50,461 of JBCEWE010001441.1, forward strand.
CTCGACCTTGAGCCTCAATTTTTTGCTTGCGTAACAAAGCAAAAAAATCGACTGAGTGACGCTCAGACCTCGGAAAACTCGTACATTAATGCACTCGTAGGTCAAGGTACCACTGTAGTTGTAAAAGGAAGGAGGAAGACAGTGAACAATGACTTACTTGGTCGGCTAGTGTTTAGATACAAGCCGTTGTAGCGTGTTGAGTCTGGGTGAAGGGAGGCTCGCTAACTCCAGTTGCAACAGAAATCATATAAGCACAGACAGGTTTCCAAAACTCGTGCTGTTTTTATTTTTCTTGGCAACAGCGTTATGGGTTAGTCAAAAAAAACGGAATACCAGGGAATGCAGTGACATGCTATTCCCAAAATACCGCTATGCTCCTAATAGAAGCGCAACATATTGCATTTAGTGTCTTTCGTTAAAGCCTGTGTAAAGTTCATTAGTTTCAGTGTAGACATGCGGCTTATAGACATGTGCGGCTTATTTATGTTAAAAATAAAAATCTTTGTCAAATTCAGTGGGTGCAGCTTGTATATGGGTGCGCTTTATAGTCCGGAAATTACGGTATAATTATAATAAATGAAAATCTATGTATTTTAAGAAAATTAAATCCATAAAGCTAGGAAACGCGACCATTCCAGGGGTCGTACAGTTCACTTTATCCTGGCAGAGGGTCTTCATTTTCCACCTCCAACACGGCGTCTCTCGGAGCTACAGGAGGAAAATCCAAAAAGAAAAATTCAAAACAAATAATATCAAATATATAATATTAAATATTTCTTATAATAAAAATTTTAAGTAACATTTCAGAGTTGAATCCCAGTGGAAACGCGACTGATCCGAAGCTGCTGCTTTTTAGCTGATACACACTGTGTGGTCAAAAGTATATATATATTTTCTTTTCAGCCAGATGTGGTTCAGTGTTCGGGACTCAGACACTTTTTCAGTGTTCAAGTCGAGGTTGAAAATGTATTTATTCAGTCAAACCTTTTATCAGTAGATTTTTCTAAAGTAAAGGAGCACATCTGGGGGGATCATGGATATCGAGTGTTTGGTGAACTGGGATATTTGTATGCTGTTTTCCCCTCACTTTCACACGTTCACTCAGGTTTGTTGACGGTGGTGTGGTGGGTCGTCTTTTATACCAGAAATCCCCCATGTCTGTGTTACCTTCTGGTTCTCCCTTTTAGCTATGCTGCCATAGCGCGTCTTGCGGGTCCACTGCACAGTGACATTAGCTTTCATACAACAATAAGGACACATTATAATCCATATCCTTCTCTTCCTGTCACCCCACTCTCTCTCTCTCTCTCTCTCTCTCTCTCTCTCTCTCTCTCTCTCTCTCTCTCTCTCTCTCTCTTTCTCTTGGTAGAGATAAACATGCTACTGAGGTTCCAGTGACCACTGTTCCTGCCCCTCTTCCCTCCGTGGATCTTCTTACTTCGTCCAGGCCTGCCTCTGGATAGTGTCCACTTCATTTGGAGGCCACTATGCTCTATATCTGGAATAAATAGACATTCGGTGCAACCCAGACGAGGACAGGTTCCCTCTTGCATCTGGTTCCTCTCAAGGTTTCTAGCTTTGCCATCTCGAGGAGTTTTTCCTTACCACAGTCGCCACCGGCTTGTTCATCAGGGACAAACATACTTATTAAGAACATATTAAATTTTTATCACCACATAATCTGTAAAAAGCTGCTTTGAGACAATGTTCATTGTTAAAAGCGCAATACAAATAAAAATTTATTGAATCGAACTAAATTGAATTGAATGGGGGAGTGCAGGGGATTTTTTTCTAAGATCCACTCCACAGACGTGATGACTGCCACATTATGTAACCTGTTGCTGACAAGGTTGATGTCCAGTGTGCATAAACAGAACAGACATTTTCATGATTTTTCTTTAACGAAAATAAAAATACAAATAAAAATCAGAGGCTCAAGAACTGGGGGTCGAACCTAAGACCTGCATGTAAAACAGACGTTATGACCACTACACTTCGGAACCTGTTACTCGGAAGGCTGATGTCCAATCTGCAAAAATAGGAACATCTGAACAATGTGAATTAAACTTAGAAAACTCACTGACTCAAATGTCCCCAGGTTTTGCCCAATAATAGTTTTAGCCATTCAAATGAGTTTCTTTTTCTAACTTCGCTCTGTGTTTCACTATGGGAATCGCTTTGGGCGTGACCAACTATGGAAGCTCCTATGACACCACATCTGTCTTGACAGGTCAACCTGTCTGTCCCACCCTTACAATGTCATTCATTAAGCTCTCTCAGCATATCCAGTTTTTAATGAGTTCAGGGAGGTTGCATCTCACCCGTGTCCTTCATTACAGTGGAACCCGGTTATGTCGATGTCCAAGGAGGTTGCAAAAAAGCGTCGAGGTAACCGATGATCGAGATAAACGAAAATCAAAATGGCGGCAATATATTAACGTGCTTGAAATTTCTTTATGTACATGATGTGCGTTAATAAATGAGAATGTCCATGCACGTGTTTTTGAAGGTTTTTTTTTACACAACAGCGTTGCCGCGATTTGTTTGATGAAGGCATGCTATAAAATACATACAGTGCATGTTTATCTGTCAGGAATCCACCTGCCACGCCCCCTTCGGCCCCCTTCAGCGTGTCAGGTGCTTTCTCGGCCGCTTTCTCTGAAGCTCCCGGCTTCAATCGCGCACATATGGTGCTCGTTTAGCATCATCACCAGCTCCTATTTAAACTTCCACACTCTCACTGTCCGTTATTGTTGGTATATGTTGGTTCATGGCGGTCGTTGTTATCGCTCATGCGTTTCCTGGTATGTGCCTTCCCACCGGCACTCTCTCAACGGCTGCGCTTTTCTTCCCAAAGCCGCGCTGCGCCCCTACTAACACTACGAACACTAGCACTAACTAACAGCAGAGATTCACCAGTATACAATACAACACCTGTAGCAGCTGTAAGACTTGATTTTTCCGCCACTTCCGCGAGTTCTTCTGCAGCTGCACCGAGATAACCGACGTTAAATCGCAAATTTTTTTCCCCCTTGTGCTCGAGATATAAGGGTTCGGCGACATAAAAAAAGTCGACATAACGGATAAAAAATGCTTAGAAAAAGCGAGAATTTGGCGGTTTCACTTCAAAAACGTTGACTTAATAGGGTTGTCGAGGTAACCGAGGGCGAGATAAGCGGATTCCACTGTATATGGAGGAACCATCTTGGGCAGGGACCCTACCTGATGTTCATCGCGTGCATGGGCCCCGTAACTGCAATGGACGAAAAGCATTCCAAAATTAGAATCAGAGGCTCAAGGGCATGGCTCCACTGGGGCTCGAACCCAGGACCTTCTGCGTGTAAAGCAGACATGATGACTGCTACACTATGGAACCTGCTGCTGAGAAGGTTACATAAATAGAAACATATCTTTCAAAATCTAACTGAAAAAATATTAATTAAACTTAGAAAACTCACTGACTCAAATGTCACAATCATCTCCACTGTTTTCAGTGTTTTAAGCTCCAGGTTTTCATGACTGCACTATGTCTCTCAGGCCTTTCTTCACTGAAGCAGCGTCGTTAGCTGAAAACTGATTTTTAAGATTTTTTGAGTAGCTCCTCTTAGCCACTCTATGATGATCAATGATGAGGATTAATCTCCCTCATATTAATGAATGAATCATATACTACAGTATTTTTTAAAAAACACTTGTAATCCTCTCAACCGAGAACAGAAAGCTGAGGGTACATTGGGAACAAGTTTCCCAAAACTGTATAGTTGCAAGCTGGAAAACATTTTGCCTGAATCGATATTTCTCTCATTTATGCTGTAGTTGACTGTGATCACATCTGCCTTACATGCAGAAGGTACTTGGTTCAAACCCCAGTGGGAACAAACTAATACATACTCAGAGAAGAGATCTCTCTCTCTCTCTCTCTCTCTCTCTCTCTCTCTCTCTCTCACACACACACACACACACACACACAAATCCTTGTTCAAATCCCTGTACACAAAGCCATAGTTTATTGTAGTTTACTGTAAGGTTTGAGTCATGATTGTTCAGATGGCACAGTGTAGCAGCAATCACACAAACTTTACTTCACTACAAGAGCAAAAAAAGAAAAGAAATAAAAATAGTTTTAATTTTCTCTTATTCTTGTTTATGTCTTAAATTAATATAATATGGGGTAATATGGGGTTTATAGGTTTTTTTCCCCGCGGAGGGGAAAAAACCCCATAAACCTCATCAAGACTTTAATGAGCGCCATAACCACCACGTGACCACTAGGCTGCGGTGCAGGCCTGGTGATGACGCTACATTCTCCGTATAAGTCCCGCCCCTTCTCTCAGATGATTAGCTAACACGATAAGGAAACCCTTCGTTGATTAGTCACATAAATAATGGGCGTGGTCAACAACAGCACTGCAATTCGTCACTCTGGAGGTTTTATCTGTGTAACATAGCAACTATAGTAAACAAACCAGCGGCTAATATTTACAAGGCGAAAAGTTCATTCAATTTGCTCGGGGCTCGTTGAAAGTTACGTTTCTCTCTCTTCTTCATTCCTGCAGCTCATTGAAAGGTACATTTCTCTCTCTCATTTAGATAGATAGATGTTTAGTGTTAGAATTCAGTAACTATAATGAAAACTTCTCGTGTTTTTGTATTTTTGCAGTAATAAACCCACAAATGGCCACAGTTAATCAAGGTGGTGATGGACCATGGAATACTACAGTAGAAAGGTGTGTGTGTGTGTGTGTGTGTGTGTGTGTGTGTGTGTGTGTGTGTGTTTTGAGTACATGTGTTTTATCTTAGCAAAAAAAAAAGTTCTCATCGTCTGTCTGTTCTCTCTCTCTCTCTCTCTCTCTCTCTCTCTCTCTCTCTCTCTTCTCTCTCTCTCTCTTCTCTCTTCTCTCTCTCGCTCTTTCTCTCTCTCAGGATAGTCATAAGGACACACATGGAAATGGGAGATGCTCCTCCTAGAATCAATGCAACTGATGTTACTGCCAACAGGCTCAATAATGTAATCAGATTTCAGCTCAATCCAGACGTATGTAAGTATCTCCTCAAAATGGATGCTGTTACAGAACTACTGTGAATGAGTGTGTGAACAAATGTAATTTAATAATGTCTCATTTTATCACGTTGGAATTTGTTTTATTCTTTTATGTTAAATGCATTTTTTTCTTCTTTTTCAGATGATGTTATAGCCATCAGGCAGAATCCCAACATCACACCCAGATGCATGTAAGTATCTCCTCAAAGCAAATGCTGTTACAGAACCACCGTAAATGAGTGTGTAAACGAGTGTGTGATCGTGTATCATTTCATCATGTGTGAATTTGTATGTTTGATTCTTTATGTGAAATGCTGCTTTTGTCTAGTTTTATATTGTGAGGAACAGAAACACAGATTTCTGCAGTTACAGAGAAATAATCAGTTACAGAGTGATGCCATGTGGCCTCCATGCGGATTCTTTCATCCCGTTGTACTTCACCTTCATGGTACCGTAAACATCCTGGTACTTCTCCTACTCCTAAAACACAGCCATGGAACAGAAGAGCTTTAAACTTTACATCCATTCAATACAAAATAATCTCAGCAACTACAACTAGAAATTTAATTTTAGATAGAATAAAAGTCCATACAGCATGTGGAGGAACTCATCATGTACTGCTTAATGATTAATAAATTTCCTTCTTACTGCCATCAACCTGTTGCACTTCCTGTTAGTCCCAAGAAGCTCTGCCTCTTTCAGCTCAGCTGAGGCCTACACTTAGTCCATGTCTGATACCAGTTTGTAGATCTCACCGGTACACTGGACACCACATCCTTCCTCTCTCCTCTTCCTCCTCCTCTGCCTCGCTCAAAGAATCCTAAAAGTGCACCGACCAAATGCTGTCAGAATTTTTGTCTTTTACACACACATTCAGACATTCCTTAAGACTGAGCAAAATCCAGAGAGACAAAAACATACTAAAGAAGAAGAACAAATACATCAGTTCTGCACAGAGCCTGAGAATTTGATTAAAGTGTTAACTGATCCATTTATCACACTTTTGTAAACATTTAGCAATTTATTGATTATTTTAAAAGCAAAAGGAAACCTGCAATAAAGATTTACAATCCTATAATAATCTATACGTCTA
>JBCEWE010001430.1:0-10000 GCA_039877035.1 Silurus lanzhouensis
ACAATATGGTGATTAGAGATATGGGATTGATGAAACAGGATGGTGGGGGGGGGGGGGGGGGGGGAGCATGGCTAGCGGGAAGTCAGCGCTGCCAAGAAGTCATGTGTGACAGATGTGTTGGTAATAGATTCCGGCCGATTGTTGTGGCCACCTAAAGTAGAGCATCTGTCAGTCTTGTGGACATTTAGCAAATGTCCAAGTAAATGATACTCAAAGCGACCATCTGCATGACTGCACTGAGCACACAAACATATGACTCCTTTCGCAGGCTCGGATTAGTGTCATTCTCAATGGGGTTCGTTCGGGTTTTTTGGACGAGTCTTATATTTCGAAACTGATTTGACATATTTGGCTCAGAATAGGTTTGTAATTCATCTATCTATGTAAAAAAAACCTGTGTAAATCCAGGACTTACTCCTCAATCGCGTAAGAGTTAATATCAACATCCCTGTACTAGTTTTTATGACTATTTTCTATATATTTAATATGTATAGCTGAAATAATGGATCTCATCTCTAGTCATTTCTGTAAAAAATCGTTGTGGAAGCAGTTTGTCGAGCAGATAATGTGCAGTAGATTTATCTTTTGTCAGTCACCTGGAGCAATGAAGTTAAATCAGTGTTCATGCAGCTGTTAGTGTTTTGGGATAAGATTTCACTCAAGTATCAAATATAATTTTCGATTAGGATTGGACCTTCCAAGGGTTAGAAAAAGTGTTAGGGTTTCTAGCCAGGATTTACATCCAAATTTGACCGGAGAACGATATTAAACAAATTGAATATTCCTGACTCTGTATTCTGTGGGATGTTGCACTTTGTATGTAGCAATTTGAGCATTTGTAAAAACTATGTTAGTGTAAGATGAGTTAATGTATGGTCAATATGGTCATAAAACACTAAAGAATCAATAGTGCTAATGGTAACTGCTAGTCCTATGTATTCAAGGTTAGCGGCTAACGCTAGCGGCGTGGATTCTTTAGCGTTTATGTCCAGCTTCAATATTTTCTCTTAAAAATCCTGACAATTCCGCATATCGAGGGAGTGAATAAATGAAGGATGGAAAGAATGAAGACATTTGTTAAAGCTGAAATAAATAGAACAGTTAAGTAAATCATATCTTTTGAAAATTACATATTTAAATATAAAAACACACACTTTCATACACATCTGTATTACCCAAATAGGGTCTAACAAATAAAAACGATTTAATTATAATTTAATACATTTTATTTAATTCATTTAATTTGTTCCAATTTAATCGTTTACTCAAATTTAACCAATATAATAAAAAAAAAAAATATTGCATTAACTTGATTTATTCTATTTTTATAAAATCTTATAAATATAATTGTATATATTATTTAACCAAGCAGGCATTTCATTTAAAATTGTTTTGAAAATGTGAACTGTTCAAAGGTGGATACCAAATATTATTAATATAAACTGCGTTAATAAGAAATTACAAGCAATTTTATGTTTTGCATAAATGTATATATAATAATTTAATCATTGATTATAATATGATTATTGTTATTTATTAATTATTTAATATATGTTATTTAATTAGAAAGCCAAATCAGTTAATTTAATTTTAAAATTAAATAAAATGTATTTATTTATTTATTATTGATTTATTTATTTATTTATTTATTTAATGATACTGGCTTTATTAATACCAATATCTGGATCTCAGTGAGCTTTGTTCTGAAAATTTAGCATGAAAAAAATTAAACTACCAAATCTGACTACAAGTCAATTTCGGGTATAAAAACCCCAACAGATTCATCAGTATATAGGGACACTGGTCATGTTTTAATTCCATTACAATTCAAAGCTTATCTGTGCTTGTTTGGACAATTCAAATCCTTGTGATTGGACATCTCGAGGAACCACTTCCCATTTCGAATACACAGCTCGGTGAGGTAATATTACACGTACATCACACTAATCGGCCCTTGACACACCTCTTAATATTACAATCCATCCACAGTGTTATGTTTTGATTGTAGGTTTTGTGTGTGTGTGTCTGTGTGTGAAGATGCATCAAAGGCTGCTCATGGACTGAGGAAATGAAAGAGAAGAGAAAAGCGGTTTGGCCCACTTAAACTCGGCAGCCAGTACTTTCTTAATCATGATCCAAGCTAATGTATTAAGCCAGCACTCTCATTACACAGAAAGCATCCATCTAATAACCCCCTATGGCCTTTACCAAATGCTCTCATGAAACTGCCAGAAAATGGCAGCACGATGCCGAGATGCTGCGCTTCCCTTTTTGACACTTGTACGTATTCTTTTCTTGCCTGGGGGATGCGAGATTTCAGCCACATCCTTAAGCTTGTTTTATTATATACAATACATCAAATGTCATGTAACCGTATCATCACATTAAATGATCGCAATGTTGTGAGTCACGCTCTGGTTTCACACAAACAAAACCAAGGATGGTTCAAATAGGCCAAAAGTATTTCACTTACATATGCCTATTTATATAATGGCTGGATCTTTTTAAAAGAAATCCTGCAGCAAAAACTACAATTTATCAAATTTAATTTAAATATAGTTAAGACTTGATGCTGGGGCTATGGATGATGTCATTCTCTCAAATACCTCCCACAAACACATCCCAGAATATCCCAGTGATACGTCCTTGCTTCAAACTATAATTTCTGTATATTAATCAGTGTTTCACTCTTCTGCTTTTAAACCTTAGGTGTAGGTGGGGTTATAAAATAAGAAAAACCTTATAAGTAAAATACAATTTTGTACAAGTTCTTTTCTGAGATGGATACTGCAGAATATCAGCCAATATATCAGCCAATAACTCAGGCACTTCAAACCTCAGTTTTCATGTGAAGTTCCATTATGATACATAAAACATTTGCAATTGCATACAAAGTGTAAACACTATACAATTCATCCAAACCAAAAATAATCATAGATAATCATATAATCATTGGATCTCTACTAATAAGTGGATCTGCTAAAGCAAGGTGACATATGTTCATTTAAATATATTTTAGTTTCATGATTTTAATTTTCCATGTAAAAGAAATGCACAGGCTTATGTTAAAAATAAAAGAAAAACTTTATGATGAATTATTTTTATATATATTCAAGAACCTCAAGTACCAATAGGAAATATGTTGAGATAAAATCCAAGAAAATGCTCTCAGAAAACAGGATCAAACTGGAAAGAAATATATTTCCATACAGGGAGTGCAGAATTATTAGGCAAATGAGTATTTTGACCACATCATCCTCGTTATGCATGTTGTCTTACTCCAAGCTGTATAGGCTGGAAAGCCTACTACCAATTAAGCATATTAGGTGATGTGCATCTCTGTAATGAGAAGGGTGTGGTCTAATGACATCAACACCCTATATCAGGTGTGCATAATTATTAGGCAACTTCCTTTCCTTTGGCAAAATGGGTCAAAGAAGACTTGACAGGCTCAGAAAAGTCAAAAATAGTGAGATATATTGCAGAGGATGCAGCAGTCTTAAAATAGCCAAGCTTCTGAAGCGTGATCATCGAACAATCAAGCGTTTCATTCAAAATAGTCAACAGGGTCGCAAGAAGCGTGTGGAAAAACCAAGGCGCAAAATAACTGCCCGTGAACTGAGAAAAGTCAAGCGTGCAGCTGCCAAGATGCCACTTGCCACCAGTTTGGCCATATTTCAGAGCTGCAACATCACTGGAGTGCCCAAAAGCACAAGGTGTGCAATACTCAGAGACATGGCCAAGGTAAGAAAGGCAGAAAGTCGACCACCACTGAACAAGACACACAAGCTGAAACGTCAAGACTGGGCCAAGAAATATCTCAAGACTGATTTTTCTAAGGTTTTATGGACTGATGAAATGAGAGTGAGTCTGATGGGCCAGATGGATGGGCCCGTGGCTGGATTGGTAAAGGGCAGAGAGCTCCAGTCCGACTCAGACGCCAGCAAGGTGGAGGTGGAGTACTGGTTTGGGCTGGTATCATCAAAGATGAGCTTGTGGGGCCTTTTCGGGGTTGAGGATGGAGTCAAGCTGAACTCCCAGTCCTACTGCCAGTTTCTGGAAGACACCTTCTTCAAGCAGTGGTACAGGAAGAAGTCTGCATCCTTCAAGAAAAACATGATTTTCATGCAGGACAATGCTCCATCACACACGTCCAAGTACTCCACAGCGTGGCTGCAAGAAAGGGTATAAAAGAAGAAAATCTAATGATATGGCCTCCTTGTTCACCTGATCTGAACCCCATTGAGAACCTGTGGTCCATCATCAAATGTGCGATTTACAAGGAGGGAAAACAGTACACCTCTCTGAACAGTGTCTGGGAGGCTGTGGTTGCTGCTGCACGCAATGTTGATGGTGAACAGATCAAAACACTGACAGAATCCATGGATGGCAGGCTTTGAGTGTCCTTGCAAAGAAAGGTGGCTATATTGGTCACTGATTTGTTTTGTTTGGTTTTGAATGTCAGAAATGTATATTTGTGAATGTTGAGATGTTATATTGGTTCACTGGTAAAAATAAATAATTGAAATGGGTATAAATTTGTTTTTTGTTAAGTTGCCTAATAATTATGCACAGTAATAGTCACCTGCACACACAGATATCCCCCTAAAATAGCTAAAACTAAAAACTACTTCCAAAAATATTCAGCTTTGATATTAATGAGTTTTTGTGTTCATTGAGAACATGGTTGTTGTTCAAATTAAATCCTCAAATAAAATTAATCCTCAAAAATACAACTTGCCTAATAATTCTGCACTCCCTGTAGTATATCATGGTCAGTATTTCTCACATTGAAAGTAAATATAGCTGTTTGGATTAGTCCTGAATGGGGGTTGCAAAATTCCAGGAATTTCAAGAATGGAAACTTTCAATGGGAATTATCAGAAATGAATGGGAATAAACTGGGAATTTACCAAATTGCAGATTAACCTATAACAAGGAACTTAAATTTAGTTGAGAAAAAATCCTGCAGAATAAATTTGGTTAAAACAACTAGATTTAGTGTATTCGAAAAAATTAGTGCAAGTCGAAAATGCTATTTTAAGAAAAAATCTGTATTAGTTTGCATGCATGTCAGCTTATGACCAAACAAAATATATATTTATGACTAAATGTATGTAACAGTTATGTAACTGAATATGATACAGTTTATATCCCATAAATTCCTGTAAGTTTCCAACTTTGAATATTTCAAAAATTTCTAAATGAAGTTCCCATGGAAAGCATGATAGGGTAGAAGCAGAAGTAGCCATGAATGTGACAGTATTGGATTACACAGGATGGGTTTCTAGTATCCTCTGAGCTGACCCACAGTCACTGTGATTTGGAGTGTATCCAGAGTGAGGAAATCTCGGTTTTTTGGTAAAATCACAGCTGGACACAAAACTGCATGGAAACTACTGGAGTAACAAACCAAGACAAACAGATGGGCTGTAATATAGAGAAGCACATTTTCTAGTATTTTAAGTCATTGGTGAGATAAATGACCAGTCATTTACTGTGAGAAACCAACAAGGACATTGTAGCTACACTGCGAAAACTCTGCAAGTTATTGATTAAACATTATCCTAAAGCAGATATTTTGTTTCTTGTTAGCTACATTAGTCATAATTACACACTATACATTTATACACTTTATGGACATAAGTTACAATGTTGGAGAATTTGTAAAGCATGACTTTGGACCAAATTCTAATTCATATTTTTACTTGTCACATACACATTCATACAAAGTCCTTCATGGTGTAAAAATTTTTTTTGACTGTCCAACTTGTAAACATAAAAGAAATACAATATAAGATAAAAAAAATTTAAGAGTAAAGTAACATAAAAATAAATAAAATAAGTATAAAAGTATAGATTTTAAATATATTAAAATCGAATCTGACTATAAGTATGAATAATAAAAAAAATGAAAAGAAATTCTCTAGCAAAAAAAGTACATAGATGTATATACATACATGACATATGTATGACAAATCGCAGCAACACTGAATGAATGAATAGCCTTTATTTGTCACATATACATTACAGCGATATTCTTTTCTTCGCATATCCCAGCTTGTTTAAACCCTGGGGTCGGAGCGCAGGGTCAGCCATGATACAGCACCCCTGGAGCACAAAGGGTTAAGGGCCTTGCTCAAGGGCCCAAAAGTGGCATTTTGGTGATACCAAGGCTTGATCCATTTTAACCAGTGAGCTACCAGTCCCCCTACCTAATTTTTCCTACGAAACCTAAACCTGTTCCAGAATGACAATGCCCCTGTGCACAAAGCCAGTTCCATAACGATATGCTTTACATGAGGTGCAGTGAAAGATACCTTTGAGATAAATTGGAACAAGGACTGCACCCCAGACCTCCTCACCTACATCAGTTAGTACTTTACTAACACCCTTTTGGCTGAATGAGCACAAATTTCCACAAAACTTAGTGGAACATCTTCTCAGAAGAGTGGAGGTTAATAGCAAATTTGAATGGGATCAACAGGGAAGAATTTAGTTGTACAGAATGTCTTTTTATGCTGTAGCCCAAACCTGCTCTAGCAATGATAATGCCCCTGTACACAAAGCAAGCTCCATGAAGATGTGGTGTGTTTGTATAGGAGCTTGATGTAAAACAAATTGATGTCTTTTACATAGTCCTTACATCAATCCCACTGAACATCTGTGGGATGAACTGATGCCAAGACCCCCTCATCCAACATCCCAATAAAACACCAATCCCCACAGCCACATTCTAAAATTTAGTGGAAAGAGTGGAACTAAGCCTTGAATGAGATGTTCACAAAGCACATATGGGTGTGATAGTGATGTTCAACCATACTTTTGCCCATCTAGTGTATGTCTTGAATGATTGAAATTATTAATATTTTGCTTTTAACCACCAGACTATTCCTACTTCTTTTTACATTTAAATACTAAGAAGGCTTTTTTTCTTAGTGGCTCAGATGTACAGTAGATGATCGTTATTTTAAGGATCATCCGTGATACTGTATGGCATCATGTCATGCATTGTTATCGCTAATTTGCCACATAATTCACTGCCAGGCGTCTGCTAAACTCCAAGCGAAGCGAGCGCAGAATGCAGCATTGTCTCACTGTCATCCCAAGAGACGAAGCAGTGAAGAAGTAGCCGAGTTTGGAGGGATTTTGTTCGTGCAAACCATAGGGCTTAAATATATATATATATATACGTATATATATATATATATATATATATATGTGCGTCCTTTAGGGTGTTATAATTTAAGCAGCCAAGCATGTTTAGTGCTTGTTGGCAGCTCGGAACAGAGGCTGTGGTAAGATGGTCCGAATTGAGAGAGCGAGTGCAGAGGCTCGACTCGATCCCAGCAGAGACTAGTGCACTGGAGGGAGGGAATATGCTGTTGCAGGGAGCTTTGGGTTTGACTTTTTGAACCCTGAATTTGTAAGCTTTGACCTTGGCTTGTTTTCACTCCACCACAGGATGACCGAGAGCTCTGATCTGCTCTAGTAGCTCACGCCTCCGGAATACACAGTTCATACTGATCACATAGCGGGTTTGTGCTCTCTGTGGCCCCTGTGTGTGTGTGTGTTTGTGTGTGTGTGTGTGTGTGTGTGTTGCAGGCATAATACACAAAGCCTTAAGGGCTGCACTCAATACAGTGGAGTATTTTTTTTTATATTTTAAAGCTGTAGAGAATGCAGGAAAAAAAATACATTTTTGATAACTAATACATGTTTGTGAAAAATGCATCAAGTATTTAGTTATTACTATGGCATCTAATATATTTAAATTTGGATAAGATTTTTTTTTTTTCTAGAGCATGTTTATATTAAGTCAATGAAATTTATTTAAAACAGCTCAGACAAACAACAGCTGCAGGTTAAATTCAATTTCCAATTAATTTATTTTTTGCATGGCACTTTTAATAATGCACATTATTTCAAAACAGCTTTACAGAGATAAAGCAGTTATAAAGTTGTATAAAATAAGTTTTGTGCCTATAAATTTGATAAACTTAAAATAGGGTACAAATAGGGTATTCGTGCATTTTATCATCAATTAGAATAGCTTTAAAAATGACAGACAGTAGAATATATTCCTAATGGAACACAATAGCGACAAACAAGAGGGCAGTTAAGCTGAATATCAGCCAAATGGGATTTGGCCAGAGGCCCGAACTCATAGAGCACAGTAACTAATCAGATTTTAAGTTTAACTGCACTCTTAAAACTTTCTTTCGGCTTCTCACATTAGGGGTCGCCACAGCGGATCATCTGCATGTTTGATTTGGCACGTTTTTATGCTGGATGCCCTTCCTAACGCAACCCTCCCCATTTATCCGGGCTTGGGACCGGCACTGAGAGTGGCTGGTGTTGGTTCCCTGACCGGGGATCGAACCCGGGCCACAGCGGTGAGAGCGCCGCATCCTAACCACTAGACCACCTGGGAACTTTTTACTGCACTCTTACTTGTGAGATATTATAGAGTCTTGGTCACGCAGCGGTGGATTCAGAAACTAATGAGTGAATAAGGGTCTTTTACCAAATGCTGTAAATGTACAATAATTCTGTAAGCTTGAAATAAAGTGGTAGTTCTAGTTAGTAGCCACTAGTGGTAGTGGTAGTTACTGTCTGGAAAGTTGGGGGTTCAACCCCCTGTTTCGCCAAGCTGCTGCTCTTGGGGCCCCTGAGCAAGCAGGCCCTTAAACCTCTGTTCTCCAGGGGTGCTGTATCATGGCTGACTCTAGGCTTTGACCCCAGCATCCTAACATTACTGGGTTTTTGTGAAGTATGTAAATATATAAATAAAAAAAAATACATATATGTATATAATCCTCTAGTCGAAATGTTCCTAAAGAAACCACACTCACTCCTGTTACCAAAGCTTCTGGTGAAATTAGCATCTCTGTTCATCTTCAATCACCAGTTCCTGTTGTGGCATCTACTGTAGGTGGTGGAACAAACTTCCACTTGATGGCCGAAAAGCTGTCTCTATCTGTCATCAGCAGTACCTCACTTGGCTAATCTTATTTAAAGAAAACTTTTGCTTTTCTAACCATAGTCTCTGCCAAATAACCTTCACTCAAACTTTCATTATTCTGGAAAGATGTTCCACTAGATCTTGGAGTGTGCTTGTGGAGATTTCCATTTGATGACAATTTCGCCACAAGGATGTTAGTAAAGTCAGATACTGATTTAGGTGAGGTGAGGAGGCCTGGTGTGCAGTCACACTTCTGATTCATAATGTTCAGAAGAGTTGAGCTCAGAGCTCTATTGCAGAAGATCTTCCATTCCAACCCAGGTAAAGCATATCTTCATGGATTTGGCTTTGTGCACAGGGGCATTGTCATGCTGGAACATCTTGTAGTTGGGATATTGTAGTTCAAGTGAAGGGGGACTTTGATGCTACCACATCCTACCACCCACAGCAGCTACGCTAATTTCTCTCCACTGCTTCTCTTTCTCTCCTCATCCAAAGGCATCCTGAGGTTGCTCCAGCCCCAGTCATGTCCCACCTTATGAATATTGTGGACTTTTAAAGAAGTAGATGCCGACCCCAAAAACATCCCGAACCATCTAGAGACGTACCAATGGCAATTGGATCCACTTCATGTGGAGTTTGGACACTGGACCTCTTTGAGTGTTTAAAGGCTCTGGCATGGAGAAGCTGATGTTGGATCTGTGATGATTGCAAATGTTGAGCTATTTTATGAGTTGCTCAGTAGCTCCTGGTTCTATAACCTCAAATGAGTGTAAAAGACTTTAGAAAGAACATCACTCATAATCTTACACCTCAGTGCCCATGTTAGTTCTCACTCTCCAGTGTTCTGTATTGTTTAAAGACTATAATCAAACTCTTGATGTCACCCAAACGAGGATGGGTTCCCCTTTTGAGTCTGGTTCCTCTCAAGGTTTCTTCCTCATAACATCTAAGAAAGTTTTTCCTTGCCACAGTCTCCATGGCTGCTCATCAGGAATAAATACACACCATTCACCTTGACTGTTAATTTCTTTA
>JBCEWE010001430.1:15000-28311 GCA_039877035.1 Silurus lanzhouensis
TTTGGATAAGAGCGTCTACAAAATGTTGTGTGCTACAATGTTGCTTAACACATAATAAATACAGGAGGTTTTCTACCATGAGACATTTATTTAACTGTTAAGAAAGGAGTCTTTAGTTTCAGCATCCCAATTCACCCCAAAGGTGTTCAGTAGGGTTGAGGTCAGCGCTTTATAGCAGGAGGTGTTCCACTCCATTCCACCTACACCATATCTTCATGGAGCTGGTTTATTGCACAGGAAATCCTGCTGGAAATCCTCGTCTCTTTTACATGGTATCCCAGTATTCTCTGGTGTCCCAGAGAAAGAGTGAGAGTGAGAGAGAGAGAGAGAGAGAGAGAGAGAGAGAGAGAGAGAGAGAGAGAGAGAGATGTGCAATGATAAACCATTTAATTTGATTCCAGATGTTTGCTTTGAAGTTTGATTCAATTCAAGAATACTTTTAACAAAATTCGTGTAACTGAAATATTTCTACCTTTTGAACACATAATCAGCAAATACAATCATACAATAATTTGCATTTTGTCTGTGTTAAACTAAATAAATCAAAAAGATGTTGCTGCAGAGGGTTATTCTAGTAAAAAAATATACTAGGTTATATCTTGACGAGGTTTATAATATCTTGAAAAAAAAAAAAAATAAATGCATATGTTTTCTAAATCATTTCATCGAACGAACAAAGTTTGTCAACCAGAGAAAATACTTATTAGAACAAATAATAAGCATTCATTAGCAGTGTCTGAGCCATCACATTTAACTAAGATTTGGAACTAAGAGCTCCAAAGACGGCTAAAAGGGCCGTTTTCCACAGTCTCTTTCTTGAGAAATATAAAACACAGTTTCTTGGAGCAGGTGTTGTTTAAAAGCTACTGAAGGTTTTTTTTAGACTGTTATAACATAGCAGTGTATAAGTATAATTCATGTTAGTCATTATGAATTGAAATCTATAGGTTGAGCAGTTTGGGACATCTGGTGTACAAGCAGTGAAGTTAAATCAGATGTGTAGTTAATAGAAAGCTGATTATCATAAGGGAATTACACCTTTCTATCTTCACATTTTTGTATTGTAATGCATTGGGTCATCCAAAGAGGTTCAGAGGGGTTGAGTTTAGGTGCCTGTACTGTTTTGTATATATACATATATGTATATCACAATGTATAATTATGTAATTAAGGTCAGTGTCTTGTACTAATGATTACATTGAAATAAAGTATAAAGGCTGGTGGTTATGTCATGATTTGGACAAGTTTTGTTTCCCTGCTTTAAATGTGTTGACTTTTGCATAGAAATTTCTCATTGACTTTTTTGTTTATTTACCGTGAAGAACTGCGTCTGTGTATGTGCATGCGTGAGTGTGTGTGTGAGTGAACATGAGTCTGCAATGACGTAGAAGGTAGAGTGAGACACGTTATTGTAGTGATAAGCTCTCAGGAGATGGTGGATCCATGGCGACGGGCTTCGGCGAGGCAGCAGCGTGTTATACGACCTGGTGCGCTAGCAGACGTTCCATATTGATTTGACTCTTGCAGCCCTTACAGAGAGATGACCCACAGCATATGGTGCTGAACTTGCATGCCCTGGAGCACACACACAGACACCAGCACCTAAGCCTCTTCACAATACCTCCCCTTTTCGTCTCTTCTTCCCTCCCCAAACCCTTTTAGCTTCTTTCGGATTATCAGAATAGATCTAAGCACTAAAAGCGGACACACGAGCAAAAGGGCAAAGCTTCTGAAGCTAAATATACATTTTCCCACTCTTCTGTCATTTCAAACAGATGTTACAGATGCCGATGTTGACCTTTGCCGATGCGGACAATGAACAACAGGATTCTTGTTCCTCATTAAAGCACCGCTCTGCACTGGTTTAACAGTAAATGTCGTAAAGGTAACTGGAAGGATGTGATTGTTCAAATCCCAGGGGAGCTCATGACACTTGAGGGAACCTTTCACTCTCAGCTGCTTATCTCTGTGTTGGTTTACAACGGAAACGTCATCATTTTTATTGATATAGTCATTTAATTCACTTTATTAATGTTATTTCTGAGAATTCAATACTGGCCACAGTTTATTCATCCACCGACCCCCCAAACCCCCCCCCATCTCACTCACTCTCGAATTACACAAACCTCTTCGTCTCTTTGGCTTCAATCAGCCAATCTGAGCAAACCACTAGCACCATATCCTAATACTTAAATTTGGCTTTTTTAAAGCAAATTTCTTTTTTGCAAAACTTGTAAAAAAAATGTTTTCAAGAAAAGTTCCTCATCCTCTTACCTCGTCTGTTTAGTGTTTGACCCTGGCCACTAAGCCCAGGATATACACATACTAAAAACCTAATTTCTCAGTCAGAGTACTGATATAGTCATAATTCATTCATACAAGAAATTTGGTATTTGTGAAAATGCTTTTAATATTAACTAATGCAAAGCTGAACTTAATATATATTACTATGGTATTTTTCCTTTACTTTGGAAAGCAAAGATGGCATAAGTACACACATCCTTCACTCAACCAGAAGTACAGATACTCATGTTTTAAAAGACTCTCACTCAAGTTAAAGTTTTTCACTCAAGTTAAAGTAAAGAAGTTTGGGCTCTGACATGTACTTCAGTAAAAAGTAGTCATTACTTCTACCTGTTTTAGTGTCACGCTGGTGACTGGACCTCACATCATATTAATATATTAATACAAATTATTTAAAATGTTGTTATCTAATGAATGTATCCGCCATATAGAAGATGATGATCTGGTGATCAGGAATGTCTTTGTTCTCAGTCATGTTTACATCACTGACTCCCTCCGTCTCACCCACGTTAACCCCGGACTTCATGTTGCCTTCCGCCGCGCAAATTTTTTTAAAAACTATAGTCTGTTGTGTGTGAGAGCCAGGAAATGATACACCAGTGGTAGATTGAAAAAGCTGCACAATGACATAAAAAGGTTGATGGGCTGAAAATGGTAAACAATGAGAAGAAACATTATTTATTGGACACAGGCCCAAAAGGACAAGGCTTCCGAAGCTAAATATACATTTTCCCACTCTTCCGTCATTCCAAACTGATGGTACAGATGCCGATGTTGACCTTTGCCGATCCGGACAATGAGCAACAGGATTCTTGTTCCTCATTAAATAAATGCTGTAATGGTAAGTGGAAGGATGCGAATGTCCAAATCCCAGGAGCGCTAATGACACTTGAGGGAAGCTTTCACCCTCAGCTGCTTATCTCTGTGTTGGTTTACAACGGGAATGGCATAATTTTTTTATTGATATAGTCATTTAATTCACTTTATTAATGTTTTTTATGAAAATTCAATTCACGTTAACCCCAGACTTCATGTTGCTTTCTGCCACGCTAGTTTTAAAAAAAAAATATAGTCTGTTGTGTGTGAGAGCCAGGAAATGATACGCTAGTGGTAGATAGAAAAGCTGCACAATGATATGAAATAGGTTGATGGGCTGAAAACGGTAAACAATGAGAAGAAACATTATTGATTATGGCGCAAAATAGATTAAAACTAAAGTTATGAGTCTGGTTTGAAAATATAAGAAGTAGAAGGTACAGATATTTGTGTAAAAAAATTTAATACGTGAAAGTAAAAATAAATAGTGAATTAAAGTACTGATACAAAAAAAATATCTACTTAAGTGCAGTAACGACGTATTTGTACTTTATTACTTCCCACCCTGTTGGAAAGACATGTTTTTAAGAAGTTTTCTTTACAGCACCTAATCTTAATCCCCCCCCCCCCCACACCCCCCATATCTA
This sequence comes from Silurus lanzhouensis, assembly GCA_039877035.1. Classification (NCBI taxonomy): domain Eukaryota; kingdom Metazoa; phylum Chordata; class Actinopteri; order Siluriformes; family Siluridae; genus Silurus; species Silurus lanzhouensis. The sequence continues at coordinate 18,768 of JBCEWE010001430.1, forward strand.
CATAGTGAGCCATCTCTAACTTATTAAATAATTAATAAACTATTTTATTATATTTTATTTAATTATACCAAAAGAAATGATGTGATTCAGTGCTCTCAATTATTTTCTTTATGTTATTATTATACTGTATTACACTTTTTAAATTTACCGTTTCAATATTTATTTTTTTTTGAGTGGTATCATTTTCAATTTATCAACATATAAAGGAATTTCAACCTTTTCATTTTTTAAGTCTGGGAAAAATTGGTTTGGTTACTCAAATATTTACACACAATTATCACTTATCAAAGTGCTGAGTCAGTATAAACTATTTATTAGCTACAGATGTTTTATTAAAAAAGAAAAAAGAAAAGAAAAAGAGAGATATCACTCAAGTGGAACCAACACTTAATTTCATACTTTTGATTTTTATAACAGTCACAAACATTTATGATATCTTGTTGTCCTCAAAACAAACCTGGATAATATTTCAAACTAATGAAATAAACTGATGAATTGAGTGACCAGTGTTCCTTTCTACTTTTCGCATATGCCTCATTCATCCTAATGCCCAACCTCTGAAGAGTTCTCTTCCATCAAAGATCACTTTGTGCATCTCAGGATGGTTCCATATGAACAGCCTAAAGAGCCATGAAGTTACTGCAACTGAAGAACTATGAGGATGGATTTGTACTGTAATTAATTTAATAACTGTTATGTTATTTAATTTAAATTATGAGCGCCCATCACTGAACAGTACATCTCAACAATGATGGAACTGTAATGAATGGACATTCTGTGCCACCTAGATAAAAATGGGTTCCCTTTTAAATCTGGTTTCTCTCAAGACTTCTTCCTTATACCATCTTAGGGAGCTTTTCCTTGCCTCAGTCCCCACTTAGGGATGAACTTATAGCATAAACATATAAATTACAATTTTATAACCTCTTTATCTTTTGGACAATGTTTACTGTTAAAAGTGCCATACAAATAAAACTGAACTAAACCGAATTTAAATGAAATGGATGCTAATGCTAGTCAAGATCTCATGCTACTTACTACAAAGTCCTGAGTTTAAATCCCAACCCTTACTTCTTCAATGCTTGTAACTCGCCTCCTGCTGTAATTCACTTAAAATAAAAAAAAACACTCAAAATTGAATAAACCCTAATTGCAATCATGCTAATTTGGCGACATAACAGTGCAGTTAGTCGCTAAACTGCAGCTGTCTGAGTGTTTATAAGTAAATTTCTGTCCCCGTGTTTCTGTTTTGTTTTGTTTTGTTCCTGTACTGCTGCCTTTGTAAAGCGACGCTTCATAACTTCGCCCGATGCGACCTTCGAGTTTCAGACGCTCGAAAGTGTTGCGCCGGTACTTTGGTAAGACGCTGAGCAGCCTTATTTTCATATTGCCTTTTTTGCTTTCCCGGACACGCAGTTTACTGATGAGTTCACTTTTATGTGTGCGCACACTTAGAGCCCATATATCAAAGCTGAGGTTAGATCAGCACAGACCACGTCGGGAATTAGTTTTGCCTGCGTCAGCTCGCCGCCTCGCCGCCTCGCCGCTTCTCCGACTCGAAAGTTGCATCATTCGGGTCTTTTTAAAAAAAATACTAAAAGCAATGACTAATAATGGAACACAAAGTGACTCATGCGATTACAAGACAATGGAGGTATAAAAAGGTTGCTGTAAGCAAGAATGATCAACTATTTAAAAAAAAAAAACAAGTAAAAAAAGTTGGAAATGTACAAATATACACAGAATTGAATGCAGTAATGAGCAACAGAGGTGGAGCTTAAGGTAAACAAAGTCACGTCTGACATGACTAACTTTTTTTAAAATCTTTTTTTAAGACTCAACAGAGATTTTTGTAGCAAATGATAGCAGTTTCCTTAGCTAATTAACTTACACCAAAAATGAAACATCAGCTACATTGTTTGGACCTTTTTTTTTTTTAGATAGCTCCTGCTAAAAGAAATTATCATCACTAAGCTAAGGAGATGACTGGCAATGGCTAGTCCTCGCAGATATATAGCATAAATTTTGTATCATAAATTTAACTTAAACTAGTTTTTATAAAGTAGATTGTAAATATACTTTGAGCTTGGTTCTAGAAATCTCACACGTTTAACTTCACCTAACGTCGACTCATTTAAAGCTCCTCATTTCCTCGTTTAACCAAATCCACTAATTAATTACCTGTTATAAAAGACTGTGACGCTCTAGACACCCTTCTGTCTTTTTTTTAATGGTGAAATCTCTCTATCAAGCCTGGAAACTGAACATGTGCAGAAACCGCAACACAATTAGCATCAAGTGGCTAAGTCGGACCCTAATCCCGTTTACGCTCTGCATCAGGCAAATGTGCCAAGATTGATTCAGACAGCACCTGGCTTACTGTACCGGCCTCGTCCCAATCCCCCTTCCAACCCGTTCCACCCTGCCCCCTCCTTAACCCACCCTCCCTCAGCGCCCTCTCTCCCCCTGGTAAAGACCGTGGGCCGGTCTGCGGTTCAGAAAAGCTCTATCGGGAGAGATTATCCCTCATTCATGCTAATGAAATTGATTCCGGTGTTTTTGTCCCCCGAATGACGGACACTTCAGAGTTAAATAAATGGAGGGATCGGTGGACAGGGGGACGGACGGAGAGAACAGATGGCGGCAGGGTTCTGTGCAGTAATGTGAGAGGCTAGTTAATGTTCTGAAACATGGGGCACGCTCGAAACGCGCTAATGAAGACAAGTTTTCATATGAGAAAATGGCGGGAAAAACAGAGAGACAAATAGAGAGAAATAGAGATGCACAAAGAGTATGAGAAAAATAAGCATTGAAGAAGAGGACTCACAGGAACATCTGGGCATCTGTCCATTGATGCAATTATCAGTCAGTAGTAAAATGCATAAAATTCTGCCTTAGTTAATGTTCAAATCAAACATCAAATTAATGGAAGAAATGTGGTTTTAGTGACGTAACCATAGAGTAGATTTTGGTCTTTCAGAAACTTTGGGTCCTGAGATTTTCATGCATAACAGTTCCAGAATGGTGCAGAAAAAATAACATGTATGATGAACAGCAGGTCTTTGGAGAGAAAAGAACGGCTAGACCGGTTTGAGTTGACAAGACGGCTTTGACAACATAAATTACCACCTGTACAACTGTGTTGAGCAGAAAAAACATCCCAACATGGCCAAACGTTTGCACTGGATGGGCTGCAAGAGCAATCAGGATCCACTGCCATCAGTCAAGAATAGGAATTTTATGCAATGATTTAAATAAACTTTACTTTTTATGTATTTTATTCAGAAATCTCCTTATCTACATGCTATTAGTAGAGTCAATATGAGCTATTTACTGACGTGGAGAAATGCAGAATGTTTCCCGAATTAACAGGAACGCAGATGCCCACTGTGTCATTCATTTAACCCCGCTGAGTTTACAGTATTAAACCTCGCCTTGGGCGTTTATTAGTTTGTCGCTTTGCTTGTATGGAGCATATGGCTTTCTGATGGAGATTTCATCAGTTTAATACAGCAAGCACAAACAACATCGGACAAAAAACTATATAAGACGACACGTGTAGTGTGGGACAGAGAATATGGTTTACTCCATATTTTGTTTAGATTTTGCAGTACACAGCAATTATATTGTCGATTAATTAACGTAAATTCTTATATATTCTACTTTATTCTAATAATCTCGATTCAAATCTTTCTTCTAATGTTATTTGTAATAACTGTTATGTGTTTTGAATTTAATGATTAGATAATGTTCCCTGAAGGGAGAATTCAGGGGTCGAACTACACGATGACTTTGTGCGTCATAGATTAAACTCCTGCTGTTTTCTAAATCAAACCAGCAAGTCTCTTTTAAATTCTTTAAAAAATTGAAGATTAGAATCTAGTGCAGATTAAAAGATTTTTTTATGCATTTTTTATGTAATTTCTTAGTGATGAATCGCATATTGCAAGCCATATACACACACACACACACACACACACAAACACACACACACACACACACAAAAAATGTTAATAAACATATATATATATATATATATATATATATATATATACAGTGCCCTCCACAATTATTGGCACCCCTGTTTAAGATGTGGTCGTGGACTTCTAAAAATTCTCCTTTTTTTTTAAACAACATAGAACCAAATGCAAAAAAGAGAAAAATCAACCTTTAATTAAGTGCATTACTTTGGTGGTAAAAAATCATACATTTTGAAAAAAAAAAAACTTGAAATCATGTGTCCCACAATTATTGGCACCCTAACAATTCTCTGAAAATTTTTTTTTTTTTTTTATATATATTTTTCTGTAGTTGCTAAGGTTGTCAGGTATCTAGGACTTTAATTAGTAATTCATGATTTCCTGTTCCCTGGGTATAAATATGACGTGACACAGAGCCTAATTCCTTACCCATTTGTCAACATGGCAAAGACAAGAGACACACCATTCAAGTAAGGCAGATGTGTGTCGACCTTCATAAGTTAGGCAATGGCTACAAGAAAATAGCCACTCCTTAACTTGCCGGTATCTACAGTCAGAGGAATCATTAAGAAGTTTAAAACAACTGGAACAGTGACAAACAAGGCTGGAAGAGGTCCTAAGTTTATCTTGCCACAACGCACAGTGAGGAGGATGGTAAGAGAAGTAAAAAAATTTCCCAAGCTCACCGTCACAGAATTGCATCAAAGAGTGGCATCTTGGGGTCACAGAGTCTCCAAAACAACCATCAGCCGAAAAAGCACCTCATGCCCAGCGTGAAGTATGGTGGAGGATCTGTGATGCTGTGGGCCTGTTTCTCTTCCAAAGGCCCTGGGAACCTTGTTAGGGTGCATGGCATTATGAACGCTTTGAAGTACCAGGATATTTTAAATAAAAACCTGATGGCCTCTGCCAGAAAGCTGAAGATGGGTCGTCATTGGTCTTTCAGCAGGATAATGATCCAAAACATGTGGCAAAATCTACACAAAAGTGGTTCAGCAGTCACAAACTCAAGGTCCTCCCATGGCCATCTCAGTCCCCAGACCTCAACCCAATCGAAAACCTGTGGGCGAGCTAAAGAGAAGAGTGCATAAGAGAGGACCCAGGACACTGGATGATCTAGAAAGATTGTGCAAAGAAGAATGGTCAAAAATCCCTCTCTCTGTGTTCTCCCATCTTGTGAAATGTTATAGGAGGAGATTAAGTGCTGTCTTGTTGGCAAAAGGAGGTTGTACAAAGTATTAACATCAGGGGTGCCAATAATTGTGGCACACATGATTTCAAGTTTTTTTTTTTTTCTAAATGTGTGATTTTTTTACCACCAAAGTAATGTACTTAAATAAAAGGTTGGATTTTTCTTTTTTTTTTGCATTTGGGTTCTATGTTGTTTTAAAAAAAAGGAGAATTTTTAGAAGTCCACGACCACATCTTAAACAGGGGTGCCAATAATTGTGGAGGGCACTGTATATATATATATATATATATATATATATATATAATATATATATATATATATATATATATATATATATATATATACACACATATATATGTTATTAGAATTTTGTTTTGTGTGTGTGTGTGTGTGTGTGTGTGTGTGTGTGTGCGTGCGTGCGTGCGTGTGTGTGTGTGTGTGTGTCTGTGTGTGTGAGTACACTGTGCAGCTGGGAAAGCGAAAAATATAGTAAATATAAAACATAAACAATATGCATAGGTCTGTGACTTTATAATTTTTTATAATTTTTTAATATTTTGGAATATATATATATATATATATTGGTATATTATATATTGGTATGAATATGAAGGTGCATTCTGTACACTATTCTTTCTGTAACATTCCAATATAACAATGTACACGGGTGTACGTGTGTCTGTAGGTGAGTCCTCACAGAAAAAGGCAGTAGACGACTTTGTGGAGCTGAAGGACGTGTTTGCGGTGAAGGTGAAGCGTCGCCGGTCGGCCGGACAGCAGAGCGGCGGCACGCTGCTCGGCATCACCCTGTTCTTTTGCAAGCGCAAAGCCGCGAAAGTCAAAGACGACACCATCCACTTGGACAACCTGAGCGTGGATCACTGCGAAATCTGGTTCCGACATCTCAAAGACATCCTCTCTGGTACGGCACCCTTTACTGTTGTCTCTGTGTAGATAAAACTGATAGAAGACAAACAGTCTTCAGTGAAGAGCAGTGATACGACTAATTCAGTGTCTCCACTGTTATCATCCCACATAATAGGATATTACTGTTTGCTTTTTTGAGAGACAAGATGTTCTGTTTTTTGGAGACTTGGATGTTAAATTGAACTCATAAATAACCATAACACAACAACCACCAGCAAATCAGCACTATTTTTCCGTAACCAATGGAATCAACAATGGAAATGGTTATTGAATTTCTTTTCTTTATATTAAAGCGGCATCACTTAGGTGATTAAAAGCCTCACCCCCACAATGGAAAGCAAACTCAAACTATCCGCACTTTTTTTTTTTTTATTAATCTTCCTACCCTGACATAGAGAGGCTTTATCTGGAAGCCGCCGAGGTGCACTTTTTATTGCATCATGCAAACATTAACACAGCAAACACGGGCCACGCTTTCAGCTTTATTACGTTTGCCGACACCGATTGAACGTGGGCAAGGGACGGTTTACTCAAATCGCTAATGAATCTCAGGCAGCTTATCGCAAGTAAATGATTTCTGAGGTACGAGTCGTGCAACTCAAAATGACGCCTCATAAACGGTGAGATGTACGCTGCTGGCATACAGCCTGCTCTTCAGGCATGTGACTCTCGTATGATATTGATACGATTATCAGTGCGTTACAATAAACACTAAAATTAAGCGAATGGCTTTTCAGTTTTAGTTTTATATACGTGGAGTCATAACAAGTCAATTTGAGATGCAAGAGGGTATTATATAGTCAACTCTTCTATTGTTGACCAGATGGTTCCACAACAGCCTAAAGATCCATGACGTAACTAAGCAACTCTGAACTTTGAGGATGAATTTGTATCGTAATTAATATAAACAGTCTGCTATTAGGGCTCAGAACCACAGGTTGCATTTAAGCGCCTATCACTGCACACCTCAACAATGATGAAACTGTAATGAATGGACATTCGGTGCCACCCAGATGAGTCTGGTTCCTCACAAGGTTTCTTCCTCATACCATCTCAGGGAGTTTTTCCTAGCCACAGTTTCCCTGGCTCACTCATTAGGGATAAACGTGTACACTTACACATTCTTTTATACAACTTTATACGTTTTCTGCAAAGCTGCTTTAATTCATTGTCCATTGTTAAAAGCACTCTACATCTAAAAATTAATTAAATTGATTTGAATATAGTCATATGATGTCTGACACTTCTAAAGGAACCGGTAGGCAGTAGAATGATGATAAAATTGTTCTGATTAGATTAGTTTAAGACTGGTTTAGGAGATCGTTCAAACCCGTATGATAAGGTTACGTCTGGTTCATTTTAGCTTGTTCAATGCAATGAGATATGGTTTTATGATGTGTAGAAGTGACTCCATGATGTGAAGTATTTTTGAGAAGTTCATTTCTGATCTGAGGAAGGATCCAGATCTAGGAGGAATTGCGTGTAAAATCATTTGGGCTGAGACCATTTATTAGACCATTATTAGGTACAAAAATGTCCAATTTGGACTCATCTGTCAACTTTATTCCAGTCACTGTCCAATTCTTGTATATATGATTTAATGAAATATTGTGTGTGTTTTAAAAAAATATGGAACTTATAGCTAACAAGTAAACAAAGTACTCCATGTGAAGTACAGGAACATGTATTTCATGGCGCCTAATAAAAAAAAACAAAAAAACAAACGCTTGCAATTTGAGCATCTTGCAATGTGGTTGAAAAAAAAAAAAAACCTTTAAAACATAAAATCACAACAGCAAATTGGGATTATGAAAAGTACAAGCTAATTTTAGCTATGCAGCAAACAAGACCTGGAAAAAAAAACTGTACGTTCATTAGGTAATTACTTAGTTTTATCAAGTACATACATTTATTTACAGTATATATTCAGTTGGGAGATTGTTTAAGCGCTGAAAGCATCAAGAAAGCTTAACCGAGTCCCAACTGCGTGTAATAAACAGAAGTACATTAAAAACAGGAAGCTTTTTTTAACACATTGTGGTGATACAACGATTTGAACCGCTCTGATACTGTGCCGTATGCATGTACGTAAACTGATCTCATCATAGTATCTCTGTACGCTGGGGGAGATGGAGGGAGGTGTACAGAGAGACAGCGTTTGGCGACGAGGGGCTGTTGGAAGACAGAGGAGAACAGGTTGCTCCCCCGCCTCCCTGCAGTTTGTAATTATCCGTTCTCCTCTCACCAGTGCCGGCTGCCAAAACAGGCCAGTATAGGACAGGTGTCCTTCCAAAACGCCCTGGCCATCATTTTCAACACCACATCCTTCTCATTCTTCGCTGTTTGACAACCAGAATTAGATTTTTTTTCCTTTGGCTCAAATAAGATATCACTACAAGGAGTTTTTCCCACATCGAGGCAAATATTGCTGAAAACAGGCCTCCTTCTTGTTAAGAGTATGGCAGTGTTTGAAAAAAACCTTGCAGATCAAATTTAAACGAAAAATAAAACATAATTACAACGCGAATGTGTTTAAATATCTAAAAAAAATTTTTAACACATATATAACTCATCAGAGCTTAAATTAACATTGTAGTTTACATTTTCAATAAGCTCAGGGATTTAGAGTTTAATAACTAAAATTATATTAGTAATAATAATAATATTAGATATTTTTCAGATAAATGCCTTATATGTAACTGTGTTCTTATATGTAACTTTTTTTATTTCCTGATTGATGTGATTAGTTTTTTAAATGTTATGTAATTCAATTCAGTTCAATTTTATTTGTACAGCACTTTTAACAAAGGACAGTCCAAAAGCAGCTTTACATAATTGAATAGAATGCAGTTATACAATTTAACACCATCAGTCATTACATTAGTAGAACTTTAGCAATAGAGTTTTATCCGTATTGAGCAAGACAGTGGCGGTGAGCTAAACAAAACACCTTTTGAGATAATCACAGTAATGCTTTTTTTAGTGCTTTTAATGGAGTGTAACAAAGAATAAGTTATAGTTAATTAATTCCAATATTGTCTTCTCATTGTAAACATCGGCTTTATATTAGCTTAACTTAAAGCTTACTTAGCACTTTCCTCTGTTCGCAACCTAGTGAACCGGTGTTGATCTATTCAAAGCACTTTTGTACATCACTCTGGATAAGGGCATCTGCTAAATGCTTTGTGAAGTTTTATTGATATTGTTTCTTGATAGATAAAGTTATAGGGGCTAAATTAAAGCTACTTTAAATCACATCCCTGCAAAAAAACAACAGTAGTTTTTGGAATTTGTATTTGTTCTAATGGGAAACTGTAATAGTGTATACCCGGGGGGTCTGTGCAAACATCTGTTAGTGTCATTTTAAATGTATAGTGGATAACATTAGGGACCATTTGAACACTGAACTAGATTTGATAAACACATTTGGTAATGGAAACTATTT